>JAUPMG010220564.1:0-38077 GCA_031762675.1 Pachysandra terminalis
CTTTGAACCTCCAATACTTGTGGTCTTGTCTAACTTTTTGAAAGAGGTCCTCCTTAATTTTTCCTCCGCCTTAAGGGGCCTTTGGTAAGCCTCTTCAAGAAAAATTTGGTGATGTAAAACAATCTCATCATGTACAGGTTGTTTTAGACTACTCAAGTACCTTGCTACCATTTTATCATCGGTCTCTTGCAAATTAACCTGACTCAAATACTTGTAGAATTCTTCAGTATAATCAGCAACACTTTGATCAAACTTTTGTCTTAGATAATGAAACTTACGATACAATGTTTGAGAATAGTCAATGGGTAAGAACTTGTCATCAAGCTTCACCTTCATTTCAGCCCAAGTGTTGATTCTTTGGTTTCCTCTCCACTCATGATTTTGTTGGTATTGCTGCCACCAAACTAAGGCATGACCTTTGAGCTTCGTGGTGAAAACTCTGACTTTTATATCATCCACCATCTCTTTCCATTCAAAGAAAGTCTCCAAAGAAGCAATCCAATCACAATAAGCTTTGAGATCAAGTTTACCATCAAAATCAGATACATCAACTCGTATACTTCTATCGACATTTTCTAATGCACGGGCAAGATGATCCATGGCCCAAGTGAGTTGCACTAAGGCTTGATTTGAATGGACTGTAGCTGAAATTGAAGTATCAGATTGATTACCTTAATCAATTGGATCTTCGGGTATGTGAAAAGGTTGTCTAACATCATTCTCATGACCACCTAGATCAGTTCGATTCTCTCGTGCCGACAACCTATGAAGTAGTTTTTCTATCTTTTGGTTTAGGTTGTTGTTAGATTCCCTTAACTCGTCAACTTCCTTGCGAAGATAAATATCAGTAATCGGTGCCATACGACCACAACAGGTTCCTCTTCTTCTTGCCATAATGATGCAAGCTTGTTTTAGGACAAAACTTGCTCTGATACCAAACTTGATGCAGGACAAAAGATAACACATAAAAAATAATAAAAGAAAACAGAACACTTTGATTAACTAGGAATAATAGAACAATGGGGAATCACTCAACCCAGGTTACTTGGGGACTCACTCAACCCAATGAGAGGAATCACTCAACTCTCTAATGGAGGTTTCAAGCTTTGAACATTAACAAAGAAAAATTCATCGAAGATCATCCTCTCCATTCTCTACACTAACTAATCTTATACTAGTAGAATGGTAAAAGACTTAAGACACAATAAATCATACTAACTAACTATGCTTTGGTGACTACAACCTTCTTGTCTTGGAGAAGACCACTCACTAATGGACCACCACTTCCAATGTGCTTGTCGAGAGAAAGAATCAGTCATTAATGAACAGCAACTTCCACTAGTCTTGTCTTGAGAAATAATTACTCATTAATGAGTTGCATCACACACACACACACACACACACACATATATATATATATATATATATATCAATTACTAAGGAAACACAAGAAAGTAATGTTTTTAGCAACAATTAAATGAGAACACTATCTTACTACCTTCACTAGCATAATCTACTTTTCGATAACGGAGTTTAATAACAGTCATACATATTTTAATATGTATAGGTGTCGTCTAATTGTAGTCCCAAACAGAATCTAATATATATGTGTAGGTGCGTGTATCGTATGTGAAATCTATATAGGATTTAATTTTGATGGAATATGTATTTTTGCGATTTAACTTGTGTATTATGCGTGACGGGGTTACACGTATATATGGATGCACGTGTAGACCCAAATGTATGATAACTAATAATGTATGATTGTGAATGTGATTGGTCTATGACTGGTTAAATAATATGTGAATGTTTAATATGAATTTACTTACATGATGATGTTATGTTTTGGAACATAATGTTATGCATATGTGAATTGTGAATGTGTGTGCAATGTAAGTACAATACATGGTGATAGTTTGAGCATGATTTACTATGATGACATGCTTAGAGTTGACTATTCACCCTAGGATGGGTTGGGTGAAAGGACTATGGTAGGGGCATTAGAGATGTTATACGAACTGGATTAGTTTAGGTTAATAGGGTCATCACGAGTTAATAAACGTGAGGGACCATGATCTTGAGTAGTGGTACGGTAACTGAGCTTTGGTGATCCATTATAGTTTTGAGTCCACTTAGTACGGATGGTTGGCTATATTTGGGTTGTTTACGATGAAGTGAATTGTAAATTAGGCAACTTCATGTAGCTTATTAGGGTGGTTGTGTTTGGCATTACCTTTAATGGTACCTGTGGGTTTGAGTCCCTAAAGAAAAATAGGTTTTGGGTGCTTGCTAACCCAATGGTTGAAAGTCCCGAGAACTACGATGTACACATAGATTTGTGATGGTCTTATCCAGCCGGTGTAAACTTGGATTCAAGAGGCGTTTAATCCTTGTTTGAAGTTGGATTGTTCTTTGGTCCAACGAGTATCCGTAAGTCCGTGACATAAATTTGAGTCAACACACCTGATAAGAGCACCGCTGATGTCTTGTTGTGCATGTTTACCTTATGTATGTTGTTGCATGTGCATATCCTTAGAGATAGATTGTATGTAGACACAGTTGTGTGATATGTGGGTTTATCGTCCCGTTTATTGGGTGGTTAGTATGAGTGTACCATGGCATATGAGATGTTATTGGACTGATGTACAGCATTCAATGCGTTGTATATGTATTTCATTATATATGAATATTATGATGATTATTATGTAATAACCCTTATAGAATTGCAAATGATGTGATATGGATGTCATGGAATAATTCTATGTGTATGATGAACGGTTATGTATGACATGACATGTGTGAATAGCATGAATGGCTGATTGCTTTATATGTGTTTATGTGTAAAGAGCTATTTGTTAGTATGCATCTACTAGCTGTGAGCTAACCCTTCATTGGGATTTACATTTCAGGTCCTCCACGTGATCCAACGATGAGGTGACGAGGCAAGACAGTCGACTTTTGATAGATTAGTTTAGTATGTTTTGAGAGTGTGAGACTAATAGTTTGATTAATAAACTTTAGTTTGAATTCAGATTGTTTTTAGTAGTTTCATTCTAGCTGGTAGTTTTGATTCATTGTATTGGATTGATTTCATTCATTTATTATAATAGAAGGTTTTTGTTAACTCGTATTTTCATGAGTTAGTCTTCTGCTGTAAGTTTTCTGGATTAGGTATTAGCTCCATTCCACCTTCTGTGCAAGAGAATTAGTAGCCTAGCGGTTTCCTAGGGATTCTATACCTTATTGATCTTCTATTGTTGTGCACATATTTTGTTTTATTCTAGTGCTTTGCACACTAAACATTCATGGCGGTTAGGAGATGTGCCGACGAAGATAGCGTAGTGGATTGTTTTAGTGGCAGTTATAGCGGCGATCATAAATATGTGCCACTCTAGGTCGCATCTTTACCCGCGGTCAGTAACCGCCTCTACTTGTTGAAATTCAAAAACGAACTTGGAATTTTAGTGGTGGTCATTGACCGCCACTAAAAGTCACATATTTTATAAAAAAAATATATAAATGAATTAAGTTCTTTTTTCTGTCTCAGCGAAACATGGCCCTAGGGTGGTTCAGATTTTTTTTTTGGTTGGGTTTGGTTGGTTCAGGTTTGGTTCAGGGGGGTTTTGTTATATTTGGTTTTTCTGGGGGTTGTAATTTATTATTTTTGTCTGCGTTTTTTTGGTTACAGAGGAAGAAGACAGACAAAAACCGGGGAAGAAGGAGAGGGGAAGAAGAGGAATGGTGGAGGAGGGAGACGGTGAGAGATGGAGAGGGAGTTTTACGGAGGAAAGTGTAAAGGGAGAGAGGGGCGGCAAAGAGAAGTGGAGGGAGAGAGGTGATGGAGCAGAGAAAGTAGAGGTATGAGATGGCGGTGGTGGTTGGGAGCAGATGGGTGTTGGCCCAAAAAGCCAAATCCGCCTCTCGCTTGCTGGTCAGTTGGGGTGTGTGTTCTCTTGGTGGTCTGACCGAGGGGTTGCGGGCGTGCCAGAACTTTTACAAGTTCACCTGAAAGACAGGTAGTGTGAGTCAAACTGCTTAAGTTGATTATCAAGGTAAATCGGTCGATGTATGACCGATCATGAGTCAGACGATTATGTGGCTTCCAATCTCGAAGGATCAATTGCTGAGCCAGAGAAACTGATTTTACGCCTCAGCAACACTTTTTATATAAAATAACTAGAACAAAGAGTTAACATACAACTTAGAAGGTAAACCTTCTAACTTGGAAATACAAGAAGTAAATAGAATATACAAAACCTTTGGTGGTTCCTTGGGCTCCGATTGTGGGACGTGATTAACCTACTTCATAGGTGCATAGATCAACATGCAAGGGACTATCGAGAGGGGTTTCATAAATCTCCTAACTAGGATTCCTTCGTTGCCAACTAGAGGGATCTTCTGTGAGAAGCTTAGTTCGATGTAAGAAGTAGGTGTAGCAAGGTCTTTGCAGAGCATAAGAGTTAACTAACGATCACTGGTGATCAGAGACTGAGCTAATGTGTAGCTTTCAAGTTGATTTGCTGTGGAGACCTTTTCCATTTTGGCTGATTCAGTCTTACAACCCTCATTTGTGACCGTCTGACGGTTTTGTGGATAGTGTGTAGTTATTTCTCTTCTTTAGTTGACACCTGGCTCACTATTATCAATTCCGTTTCCTTGGTTTTAGGCCCGTGCTTTGTTCTGATAATAATTTTGGGCCCATGTCTTTCTTTTCATCGTTTTGGGCCTATGCCAATCTTCAGGTCTTACTCCGGTCGGGGGCCATGTCGAGTTCGTATTCTCTCTGGCTCAGTCTATTTAGATTCGATCTAAACATTGCCCTCTTCTCTTGTTATCTCAAAAGGTAATCTTTTGATTTGACAAGAGAAAATAGCCTTGGGACTCGAAGCCGATTATTATGCTGAAGATCCTTAAAATTTTAAATTTTATCTTAGACCGCCTCTTCCATCTTCTTCCTTTTCTCCTGCTTTTGTTCTTCTTCTTCCTTGAGTTCTAATGGCGTCTATTAGCTCTCGTGACTCTTCTTCTACTTCTTTGATCTCTTCTTGCACTGATCAGCTCTTCATCTCTCCCTATGAGGATTCCTTTGCTCTTGGCCCTTCTTTTCCATAAATCAATCCGCAGCTGACGTCTGCTTTACAATCCATTTTCCCTCGATGTTTGGGCGAAAGCTTCCTTGCTGATGCTGCTTTTTTGGATTGGCAAGCTTGAACTGTTGGTCGTTCAATGTGATCCTAGCCGAAAGCCAACGCATACTAGGTTTCGTGAATCGATCATCTATCTCCTTTCTTCTCCAGTCTTTGGAAGTCCATGGGCATTTTTGAGCTAATCCAGTATTCTCATTTCGAGTTTTCCATGGCTCATCCTATGCTCATCGCCTTGGTCCGTTTCTGGTCTCGCTTCACAAATACCTTTCATCTCTCGTGCGGTCCTATGGGATTGACCGTTTTGGATGTCTGTGCTCTTACCGGTCTGCATCCAGTTGGTGAATCGGTTGACGGTAATCTCCCCTCCTCGAATCTGATTTATGATAATGCCAATGCTCGGTCTGTGTATGGTACTTTTATGCTTAGGGAGAAGAAGAAAACTCCTGCCCCTGATCTTCAAGAGCATTGCTCTTTTTTACTGATGTTTCTGTGCCATAGTCTATGTGTGGCCTCTGGTCAACTCACTAAGGAATACACTCGTGTAGCGGTTGCCTTAGCTGGCAGCCGTAAAATTGCTTTGGCTCCCTTTTATCTCTCTCAACTTTACCGTGGACTTTTCAATCTCTCCAATCGGAATCTTGCATCTGTGGGTGGCCCCTTATGGCTCCTTCAATTTGTGGTCTGGGAATATTTCCCTGCGTTTTTCACCATCTCAGCCATGTCTCCTGTAGCCAATCTGCTTTTTCATGGGCAACATTGGTTGAATGCCACTATTCTACCACGTTCCTTCGCCGAATCCTTTTTTACTCTTCCTTTTGACCACTCAGATATACTTTTCTTTCCTTTTCCTGTTGAATTCGGTCATTCCGAATTTCTTAACCTTACTCTTTTTGAAGATTCTGAAGATCCCTCGACCAGTTCTAAATGGATTCTGTCATGACCTGCATTTTGGTTCTCTAGAGGAAGGGACACCTGACCGCAATTCAAAATGCGGCGTGGAGACCTTCCCGAATTTACTGTCTCGACAATTTGGGTTTTCCCAAATCATTTCGGCTCCTGCTTCATTTCCCTAACCCAGCCTTCATACCTTAGAATTATCATTTCTCAGTCTGAGGACATCGACCGTGTCAATCAATACTTCAAGCGTTCTGCCACTAAGTTTTCCATTTCTCATTGCCCCAACAATCCTTTATCCCCTCCGGCTTTCCACACTTGGTGGTCTAGTTATTTTAGTTCCATTTATCGCTTAAGATCTAGCCGTTTACATATCTCGGCTAAGTGCACCAGCTGAATCAGCTCTCCCTGTCTCGGTTAATCTTCCTTCGGCCGTTCAGAAGACTAGTCCCAAGAAAAAAGGCAAGGCACCTGCCAAAGCTCCTTCTGAGCGTCCCCCGAAAGCTAAATCAGACACGTTTTCTTCTATGAAATCTGTAATTCTTTTTGAAAACTATTATGGGTTCAAATGGAATCCTTCAGACTCTCATGAGCTTTTGAAAGAGAAGATGGCCAGTGCCTATGTTGAGAAAACGGCCGCTCATGATGAGCAGTGCTTACAAGCTCGGATTTCATTCTTCTAGGGTTTTTGAGTTAAACATGGCACACTATTTCACACCACTACCTGATCCTCCACTGATTCCTGATTCGGCCCTTGGATTGGCTGACCTCGTTTTTCCTTTGCTGATCGGCCGAACCCTATTAGTTTGAGGGGGATGTTCGCCCATTCTACTTCCCAAACCATCAGGGTGAGTTTAGCCTCACCGTTGACCGAGTCTATGATCGGTATACCGACTTATCTTTTTCTGATTTTTGGCTTTGTCAACATTCTTAGCCATATATCTCATGTATTTTTGCCTTTTTCAGCAAACGCTTTGCCCTTGCCTTTAGATGATATGTCGGTCGGTATTGCTGCTGAAGCTGAACCTCCGTCGATCCAAGAAGAAATCAAAATCAAAGTCTAAGTCCCGGCCGACGCGTTAGTCCGTGCGTCAATCAGCAAAGGGCTTTAGTACAAAAGATTCGAGCTCTATCGTTGATCTTTCTGAAGAAGACCCTGTTATTGGCCTCCCTTTTGAGAAAAGACAATCAGAGACTCTAGTGTCTACTCCTGCTCCAAAACGATTGAAACAAACTGCTGGGCCCGAGCTTAACTTGGTTGAAGATTTGAAAAGCGGCGACGATTTTGGAAGCGAGGAAGGGGAGGTATCGGATGTTTCGTCTGAAAAGACTGAGACTGCCGGCTTTGAGCATGTTTGAAGAAGTCTTTAAGAACCCCTCTCCTCTTGCTCCGGACACGGTTTTTGATTCTCCTGCCACGGAAACCCTGATGTTAGCACACCTTCGCTACCTGTGAATTTTGCTGAGTATTTGAAATCGATAGAGGAATTTCTCAAGGGTCCATCTTCTTTAATTCTTACTTGTCCTTCTTCGGAATCGATCATGTCTATGGCTTTAGAGAAATCCAAGTCAGAGCTCCATAAACTATTTCTGCTAGACTTATCCGAATTTGGTGAAGACGCACATCTCTCTGCTTTCCATGAATATTTCGATTTGCTACAGTCGTCAAACACTACCGATTCTTCCATCATTTCTTCTTTGGTTAAGGTCCTGGCATGGGTCCTTAGATTTCACTCAGCACGCACTCAAGAAAGGAGGTAGAATTTTTTCTACAAGACCTATCCCAGAAGCTGGAGGAAGTGTCTCAGCTACGGGGTCCTTTGGCACTAAAATAACAAAAATGGAAGCTGCTGACCATGAGATCACCCAAGCCCATCAACATCTAGCCGAAATTGATGAGGAGCAGACAGTTTGAGCGAAGAGAAGGAAGATCTGCCCAGAGTTGTTGCAACGAAGAAGGCTGCGAAGCAAGTAATATCTTTGTCTCAGAGGGAGATCGCTGCTGAGTTACCGAAGAAAGTGGAGGCCATCCAGGCCGTAAAGAAGAAAGAGAGCGAATGGATGAACAAAAAGAACCATGTGGCAGAGATTGCCGAGGCTCTTTCTGTTGGAGATAATCCCTATAGTCAATCTAGATTTTTCTGATAGGGGCTAATTTCTGTAAAATGACGATTTCAAGTATTTATTAATAAAAGGGCATTGTTGGTGTTTTACTGTATTATATCATGTTGTTGTTAGATACCATGGATATTGGGTTGAAAACGTCTTAGGTTTTAATAATGATTAAAAGGAGTGAGATCATAGACATTTTGGTAACCAATATTCTAAATGTTCCTAGTCGTTCAGAATTGTCAAATTGGTACTCGACGATTTGGTTAGACTAGCTTGTGGGGGTGTTTTCTCTTAGAGAACGGTGAATCTCAAAACCGTTAGTGTGAGACACTAGAACAACCACGAGGGGACTTACTAAGTTGTAGAAATGGCCTGAATGTGATCATCCTTGATATTCCACATGGTAATTTGCTTAAAGTCAAAATGGAATGTCCAAGATGTGATGATGCTTGTGATCTTCAAACTTGAGGTACTGGGTGATCATTTAGATGAGTTGCTATACTTTAATAATACTAAGTGTTGTCTTCTAACCTGAAATTTCAAAGGTATTCATTGGGTATAGTGAAACGTCTTACTGAACACTCAAGTATGCAAGATAGGATATATTGCCCTCAGCAAAGAGGGATGTGTCCCATGTGATTTGATTTAATATAATTCAAACTAAGTCTCTGGCTAGGGTAGTGTGATGATTGGGATGAGATTCTAATTGGTATCACAAAATGAATTATATTATCAATCAAATACATATGATCGAACTAGGGGTTTTGACTTTTATCCATACCCTATTGGTTCTTTAGGGATCACAAACATAGAAAGATCGAATAGCATAATAATTATAATTGAGGAGGTTCTCCGGATTAAATTTTTATCAACTGGATATGGCTATGGCATGTTGGTAGATGTTAACCATAGTTAGTGGGAATGCCGTAAAGAAACTATTTCTTTGCAGGGGCAAAATTGGAATTGTTTTAGTTTTAATTAATTAATTAATTGATTAATTAATTATTTCTACAGTCTAGCTTTTGATATGAACCTAATGAGTCACACACAAAAGACGAATTGAACTCAGAATGGTCCCTTATAAAGAATAGGGAGGATTGCCAAACTGTTTAGAAGTTTGGGGGTTAAAGTGCAATTAACACAAAAGAAGAGGCTAGGGTTTTAACCCTATGCTTTATATAAAAGGATAAGGATGCCCCTCTCTTGGTTGATGGTTAGTTGTTGCCAAAATAGGTTTTGGAAACCTACTATCATAGGAATCCAAACCCTACTTCCCTTAGAGTTTTTTCGGTAATTGTATGAGATACAATTGAACCTAAAATCCACCGATTAGAGTTAATACTTCGTGTGGATATCGTTAGAGGTGAAACACTTGTGCTGCTCTGTGGAGAGTCTCAGAAATCACGTCTCGGGATTCACCAGCTAAGAGACTGAAGCATACGGCGAAGGTAATCGATTGCTTTTGATTAAAAATTATTTATTTTACGATTATTACGGACGGATTCAGGGAAAGGTAATCGGGGATTGGAGTTCGTTTTAATTTCCACAGCATAAATCAATCTATTTATACCCTGATTCCCATCAAGTGGTATCAAAGCCACGTCCGTATTTAACCTAAAATAATTTTGATTATGTTTCATGGAATGTTGGATCATCGGAAAATCGACATATTTTTATTTTGGGATTTTCTCGAATACGAAAATGTTAAATTCCGAATAGTAAAATTAAATGATTTTTATATTTGAAATTGAACCTAAAAATTTGATTTCTAGATAGTATAAATTTTATTTGATTTGTTTATCGTAATGGAAATTTTAGAAATTCCCAAAAGTGATAGTTTTATGTTTTTCCTGCGAAGAATGAGAAATTCGATAAAATCGAGGGAACGGTGTCGTGACTCGACCCATGGCACGGTGGTGCCGCAAAGTCGTGGCGGATAGGGGCTGAAGGCTGCGGCCGTGGGGCCGCTCACGACGGCTGGTGACGGTCACTTGGTTGCTGCTAGTTGGCGTGGCGGTGGCTCTATGTTGGTGGTCGTGGTTGGTCATTTTGGGGATCGACGGCATCCCGACGATACCCTTGTAATTCGATTCGGTTAGGATTTTGGATTTTGCTAGACAAATAAAATCAATTTTGAATTTTAAATTGTTTGAAAAAATCAAAATTTGACTGGGTCAAAATTGGGTTTGAAAATTTTAAATTTGAAATTGAAATTTACCTAAATTTTGAATTGAGTTGTTTTTGAATTCAAATTTATTTTTCACCAACTATTTAGGAGAATTAAAAAAATATTCAAATATTCAAAATAAAAATTTTAAATTATTATGAGATAATGATTTATAGATAGTGATTATTTTAAATAATTGAATTAGAAATTATATGTTTTCGAATAATTCCATTTTAATTTTATGAGATAATATTAATGTATATGGAATTATAATAATTCATAATTAATTGAATTCTATTTTAAATATTATGAGATAGTATTTAATAGATATATAATTTAATCAATTTTGAATTAATATTCTAATTAGATTAGAATACGCTAATACTCCTTATTGGGGAAGGATAGATTATTAGTTTCCTAATTAGATTAGGAAGTGTCGATATTAAATTCTTAGTGATCCAATTAGATTTCCATGATAGGATTAATCATATTGCAATTTAATTGTTCTATGCATAAGATTTTATGTATATGTATATGGGATGATCATGGACTTAAAACCGTATGAGCTATGTGATTGGTTTGTTTATTAATATTTTTTGGAGTTGGATGGTTTATTCCAACATGGTTGTAATTTTAATTAAATAAGGAGAGTGTTTTTATTTTCTTAGGACTTGCATGCCCTTATTCTTTCTTTCGTTGTATTTTTTTTCTTTTCGGAGGCAAAATCAAGAGGGACAAGAAGAGGAGCAAGGAGAAATGGCAGCCGAGGAAATAACAAACACACCGAGGAGAAGAAGATCCACGAGATGAATCGTCTTCAACATTTAATTAATTACTACTTACACCCTAATTAGACCTAGATTTGGCTCTGTGGCTCAAATCAAATCATTTTTAAAGTCCATGATCATCCTAGCCTATTTGTACCCGTGTATGGGGCAATTTATTTTTATGTTGCATATGAGCCCAAATAGCATGCGTGTATGGGGCATTATTTATTTTTTTATATGTATGAGATGCATGTTAAAATAAATTAAATAATTAAAAGAAGAGATCTGATATCAAAATCCCTTAACCAAATATTAAGTTGTAACGTGATCACATGAGATATGGATCATCGTGGTCTTCCACCTGGACATAAGTTCGGGATAGAGTTTAATAAGCCCTAAAGATGACCAATACCTGATAGTGTGAGGTTGTGCCAGGGAAATCATTCTCTCAATGACTTATTTTATTTTAGATAACATGCAAAGAGTATAATTGTGGGCTTCAATACCTGATAGTGTGAGGGGCTCATTAGGACTAGCTTGGACCATGCCAGGTGGGTGTAACTTAACTAGGAAGATGGGCCAATACTATCCAATACCTGATAGTGTGAGGTTCATACAAACTAGAGACCAAATAAGAATTAGATCTTACCCAGAAGGTAAGTAGTAAGAGTTGCTTGTCCACGAAGGCTTAGTAGGACAATACTTGATAGTGTGAGGCCCGCTGACAATGATGGATATCCAATTCCCCGCAAGGAACATTTAGAATGTACCTGTTTCTCAAGAGGGATCTGAGATTCGAAAAATTTAGTGGAAGTACATTTAGATGCATAAAAGACCCTAAAATCTAAGTGATAATGTACACTACTTTTCTTCTTAGCTTATTCGTTGCATATATTTTCTTTATGTAGTTATCAAAATGTCTAAAGCACTGCAAAACGTTCTTGAGAAAATACTTTAACTGGACCAAACTTCTCAGATTGGCTGAGGATACTGAAACTTGTTTTAGCATCGCTCAAATTAGACTATGTTCGGGAGGGTCCAGTACCCGTGGCCTACGAAGCCAATACTAATGAGGAGCGAGTACGATCCAGAAATGGATAGACGATAATAAGTAGGCTTAGTGCTATCTGGTAGCATCGATGAG
The DNA here is from genome assembly GCA_031762675.1 of Pachysandra terminalis. NCBI lineage: Eukaryota > Viridiplantae > Streptophyta > Magnoliopsida > Buxales > Buxaceae > Pachysandra > Pachysandra terminalis. The sequence continues at coordinate 12,232 of JAUPMG010220564.1, forward strand.
CTATGAACTCCAGAAATAGTCCAAAGGGCTGTTGAGTTCATATGCGATAGTGCAGCGTCTGGAGTGCCTCTTCGGCGAGCACAGTCACACTGCCTGGTTCACCGTCTCCAAGGAGCTTTTCAGGGCCAAGATGCCGCCAGAGTTATCGATTAAGGACCACGTCCTTAAGATGATTAGCCAGGTTGAGGAACTGGAAAGGTTGGGGTCTGCATTGGATCACAACCTAGCTGTAGATCTCATTCTGTAGTTGCTCACTGACTCGTTTAATCAGTTTTTGGGGAACTTCAACATGTACAAACTAGAAGTAACTCTTCCAGAGTTTCTTAACATGTTGAACACCGCTGAAGGGACCTTGAAAAAGTCTAAGGGTTCGTTGCTTGTAGTGGACGGGCCTTCTACCTTAAAAGGAAAGAAGAAAAAGAAGAGCAAAACAAACTATTTTTTTGAAAGCAAAGAAGAAGCCAAAGAAAGGGAAGAAACTCGAGAAGGGGAAATTCTTTCACTATGGTCAACAAGGGCATTGGAAAAGGAACTGTCCTCAGATTCCAGCTTCCAAGAACAAACCTTCAGAAGGTATGTCAGATTTTCTTGTTGTTATTGGTTGTTTGACAACCTGTTCTGTTTCAGATTGGGTTTTAGACTATGGTGCTAGTTCACGTGTGTAATACTAAGCAGGGTCTAAAGGGAAGTAGAAGGTTGAGTAATGGGGAGATCTCGCTACAAGTGGGAAATGGAGCAAGAGTTGTTGCAATAGCTGTGGGATACCTTTACATGAAGTTGCCATCATCACATGTTTTGAATTTAAAAGATTGTTTATTTATGCTAGCAATTTTTAGAAACATTATTTCTATTCCTTGTTTAATAAAGGATGGTTATTCAATGGTTTTTGAGAACAATATTTGCAATATTTATTTCAATTTTGAATTGATTGGTGGTGGCATAAGTATGAACAATCTCTTTTATTTAAAAACAAGTGGTGAAATTAATAACATAGCACATGAAAGTATAACTAGAAAAGACTGAGAGATGAAAATCCAACCTATATGTAGCATCTCAGACTAGGTCGTATTAGTGAGAGAGGATTAACAAAATGGTCAAAGATGGGATTTTAGGCACATTGGGCTCAGAGCCCTTACCAACTTGTGAATCTTGTCTCATGGGAAAAATGACCAAATCACCCTTTGTTGGAAATTGGGAAAGAGTTGCAGACATATTGTGCCTGGTATATACAGACGTGTGTGGGCCCATGAGCTCCATAGCTCGAGGTGGATTTAACTACTTCATTACCTTCACCAACGATCATTCTAGGTTTGGGTATGTGTATCTCATAAAACACAAGTTTGATTCATTTGAAATCTTCAAAGAATTCAGAAATGAAGTAGAGAAACAGACAGGGAAAAGTATTAAGGCTCTTCGATCAGATCGAAGAGGCGAATACTTATCCATTGAGTTTCTGGAGCATCTCAAAGAAAATGGTATACTTTCTCAGTGGACTCCTCCTGCTATGCCACAATTAAATGGTGTATCAGAAAGGAGAAATCAGACCCTATTAGATATGGTCAGATCGATGATGAGTCGCACTTATTTACCCATTTCATTTTGGGGATATGCCTTATTAATCGCAACTCATTTACTAAATAAGGTTCATACTAAATCCGTACCAGTTACGCCATATCAGATGTGGCATGGACGGAAATCGAGTCTTAAGTATGTTAAGATTTGGGGATGTCGGGCTCATGTCAGAAGACAAGAAACTGACAAGCTGGAATCTAGGACTCCATTTGTAGGTTTGTAGGGTATCCTAAGGAAACTATAGGTACTATTTCTATCACCCAGAGGAACAAAAGGTGTTTGTTGCCAAACATGCCAAATTCTTAGAGGATCAATTCCTCATAGAATTCAGCACTGGGAAAAGATAGATCTAACAGAGGTTTTGGACACCGAGCAAGCTGTACAAACAAACAACTTGGGGCCCGCAATAGTAAATGCATCCAGTAGACAAGTTCCTCATAGATCGAGTAGAACCTTCGCACCTCCTAATAGATATTTGGGATATCTTGGACAGAAGGATGGAGAGGAGCTACTTCTAGTGTGAGGTAATGATCCTACTAACTGGGAAGAAGCGATGTTAGATATCAATAAAGAGAAGTGGCTTGAAGTGATGAAATCGAAAATGGACTCCATGTACACTAACCGAGTCTGGACACTTGTAGAGCCATCTGAGGAAATTATTCCCATTGGTGTAAATGGATCTACAAGAAGAAACTAAACTCATAAAGTAAAGTAGACATGTTCAAGGCAAGACTGGTGGCGAAAGGATACACTTAATGTCAAGGTATTAACTATGAGGAAACTTTTTGCCAGTCGCCATGTTAAAGTCCATTAGGATTTTGTTGTCTTTTGCAGCATACCATGACTATGAAATCTGGCAAATGGATGTAAAGACGGCTTTCCTCAATGGAAATATAGAGGAAGATATTTACATGCATTAACCGGAAGGTTTCGTAGCCGAAGGCGAAAGCCAAAAGGTATGCAAATTGCAAAAGTCCATTTATGGACTTAAGCAAGCTTCTAGAAGTTGGAACTTCCATTTTAACGAGGCAATCAAATCTTTTGGTTACCTCCAAAATATGGATGATCCATGTGTGTACAAGAGGACGGATGGGAAAGCAGTAAGTTTCCTACTTTTGTACGTCGACGACAGCCTACTGATTAGAAATGATGTAGGGATGATGTCTACTATTAAAGTGTGGCTTTCTCAAACTTTCTCCATGATGGATTTGGGAGAAGCATCCTACATACTGGGTATAAAGTTCAATAGAGATAGATCCAGAAGGATGCTTGGATTATCCCAATCCGGGTACATAGAAGAAGTGTTGGAGCGATTCAACATGGAGAATTCCAAAAGAGGACTTCTACCAGCCCGTCATGGAATTCATCTCTCTCGGAACATGAGTCCCAAAAATCCCGAGGAGAGGGATACAATGAGTTGGATTCCATATGCATCGTCAGTTGGAAGTCTCATGTATGCTATGCTATGTACCAGGCCCGATATCAGTCATGCTGTTGGATTGACCAGTAGATATCAGGCAGATCTAGGTTTGGAACACTAGAAGGCTGTGAAATCTGTCCTGAAGTACCTGCAAAGGACTAAGGATAAATTTCTAGTCTATGGAGGAGGAGAACTCAGGGTTGATGGTTATACTAATTCGAATTTCCAATTCGATGTGGATGACCGGAAGTCAACTTCGGGATATGTATTTATCCTGAAGGGTGGGGCCGTTAGTTGGAGGAGTTGTAAGCAAACTACAACTGCAGATTTCACTACTGAGGCCGAATACATTGCCAGGTTAGATGCAGCCAAAGAGAGTGTTTGGATTAAGAATTTCATCACTGAACTTGACGTGGTTCCTAGCATTGAATCACCGATACCTTTGTATTGTGACAACAATGGGGCTATAGCTCAGACCAAGGAACCTAGATCTCATCAGAAATCCAAGCACATAGAGAGGCGCTTCCATTTGATTCGAGAGATCATCGGAAGAAATGATATCAACAATAAGAAAGTAGACACAGCGGAGAACGTAGCAGACCCACTCACTAAGGCGCTAACTTTACAGCAGTTATATCGGCATCTTCATAAGATGGGTATTAGATACTGTATCGATTGGCTATAGTGCTAGTGGGAGGTTGTTGGAGATAAGCCCTATAGTCAATCTAGATTTTTCTGATAGGGGCTAATTTCTGCAAAATGACGATTTCAAGAATTTTTTAATAAAAGGGCATTGTTGGTGTTTTACTGTATTATATCATGTTGTTGTTAAATACTATGGATATTGGGTTGAAAATGTCTTAGCTTTAATATTGATTAAAATGAGTGAGATCGTAGACATTTTGGTAACCATTATCCTAAATGTTCCTAGTTGTTTAGAATTGTCGAATTTGTATTCGACGATTCGGTTAGACTAGCTTGTGGGGTGTTTTCTCTTAGAGAACGGTGAATCTCAAAACCGTTAGTGTGAGACACTAGAACAACCACGAGGGGACTTACTAAGTTGTAGAAATGGCCTGAATGTGATCATCCTTGATATTCCACATGGTAATTTGCTTAAAGTCAAAATGGAATGTCCAAGATGTGATGATGCTTGTGATCTTCAAACTTGAGGTACTGGGTGATCATTTAGATGAGTTGCTATACTTTAATAATACTAAGTGTTGTCTTCTAACCTGAAACTTCAATGGTATTCATTGGGTATAGTGTAACCTGAAACTTAGTTTGAATTATATTAAATCGAATCACATAGGACACATCCCTCTTTGCTGAGGGTGATAGATCCTATCTTTCATACTCGAGTGTTCTCCGGATTAAATTTTTATCAACTAGATATGGGTATGGCATGTTGGTAGATGTTAACCATAGTTAGTGGGAATGCCGTAAAGAAACTATTTCTTTACAGGGGCAAAATTGGAATTTTTTCAATTTTAATTAATTAATTATTTCTACAGTCCAGCTTTTGATATGAACCTAATGGATCACATACAAAAGACGAATTGAACTCAGAATGGTCTTTTAGAAAGAATAGGGAGGATTGCCAAACTTTTTAGAAGTTTGGGGGTCAAATTGCAATTAACACAAAAGAGGAGACTAGGGTTTTAACCCTATGCTTTATATAAAAGGATAAGGACGCCCCTCTCTTGGTTGATGGTTACTAGTTGTAGAAATAGGTTTTGAAAACCTACTAACATAGGAATCCAAACCCTACCTCCCTTAGAAATTGTTCGGTAATTGTATGAGATACAATTGAAGCTAAAATCCATCGATCAGAGTTAATACTTCGAGTGGATATCGTTAGAGACGGAACACTTGTGCCGCTCTTTGGAGAGTCTCAGAAATCAGTCTCGGGATTCAACCGGCTAAGAGACTAAAAGCATACGACAAAGGTAATTGATTGCTTTCGATTAAAAATTATTTATTTTACGATTATTACGGACGGATTCAGGGAAAGGTAATCGGGGATTAAAATTCATTTTGATTTCCCCTACGTAAATCTGTCTATTTATACCCCGATTCCCATCACTGTCTGCTAGGTTTAATGCCCTTAGGAATCTTGCTTTATGAACTTATCTGATATTTTGGTTGGCCAGTCTGAGCCATTTTAAACATTTTTGTTTGACCGTTACTCGGTTGAATTTTGTTCTTGGGTGACCATTTTTGTTTTTGGGCCATTTTCGGCCATTTTATTTACATTTCTCTTGATTTCCACATTGTCGGGAAAAACTTTTTCAAATACCGACCGTTGATCGTTCTTTCTTCAGTCGGTTCAATATTTACTTTGATGGTATATGCTCGACCTTTTAATAATTTTTGGATCTTGAATGGACCTTCCACTTTCCAAATTGGTGGTCTTTACGGCCGACTGGCAATATGGTTTTCCAAACCAAATCTCCCTCGACAAAGGATTTTCCTTTGACCTTATTGTATGACATTGCCACCATCTTCTTTTGAACTTGCAGCTCTTCAAATGCCTTGATCCTAGATTCGTCCAGGTCTTCTAACTCTATCATCATGGCCTCAACATATTTATCAGGCGGCATTTGATGCTGCATGATTGTTCTCATTGAGAGGACTGTAATCTCTAAAGGTATTATAGCATCATGACCATAAGTCAAGGCAAAAGGGTATTTCCTGTACTTGATTTGAAAGCTGTACGGTAAGCCCACAAGGCTTCTGATAGAATTTTGTGCCATGATCTTGGCTTATCTGTGATCATTTTCATCAAGATATTCTTCAAAACTTTGTTAGTGGATTCAGCCTAGCCGTTCGCTTAAGCACAATAGGGAGTCGAGTTAATGATCTTGATCCCATATTCCTTCGCAAACTTAGTTACCTGCCCCCAGTAAACATCGAATCTTGGATAGCCGTTATCGTTTATGGGATCCCAAAATGGTGAATAATTTGCTATTGTATGAATTCAATAATGTCCGACTGCTCCACATTTTTCATTGGTTTTGCTTCCGCCCATTTGGTGAAATAGTCGGCGGCTACTATAATGAATCCATGTGATCCTTACAATGGGAGAAATATCTTGCCTATGAGATCCATGGCACATCCTCTAAATGGCCATGGCTTTATTATCATGTGTAAATCTACGGCCGGTGCTCTTTGGATTGGGCCATGTCTTTGGCCTTTTTCACATCCTTTGGCATATTTGAGGCAATCTTTCAATATTATGGGACAGTAATGCTCATGCCTTCTTATTAACCATCTCATCTTAATGCCAGCTTGGTGGGCCCCGTAGATCCCTTCATGTATTTCTACCATGCTCAACATAGCCTCGTGCAAATTCAAGCATCTCAAGAGCATCTCATTTGGACTTTTTCTATACAGTTCTCTGACCATCATCACATACTTATTTGACGCAATTTTTAGCTTCTTGTTACTTCTCAGGTGAGGTGACCTTAAGTATTCCATGAGTGGGGTGCACCAGTCATTAGGTTGTGCTTCAATTGCCACGATCTCCAAGGATTCCACCCTCCTTTTAATAAATGGCAAGGACCTTTTTTGGACCGAAATGGTTCTTGCGGTCGTCCCTTCTAATATTCTTAATCCTAATACTATTTGAGCCATCTCATTCGCCTCCTCTTTGTGTTGCCATGGGCAATGGGATAATATTACATCATCGAATTCCTCCATTAGTTGGCACGCAACAGCATATAGTAGCATGAGCTGCTAACTAAGGCATCTATACTTGCCCCCTAGCTAGTTGTTCACTAGTTGCGACTCTCCTCGGATCAACACCTCTTTTGCGCCCATCTCTAGTGAAATATTCATCCCTATTATCAGAGCTTCATACTCGGCCTGGTTGTTTGTGCAAGCGAATTCCAACTGGAAGATGTGTTTCTGTCTTTGTCCTCCTGGGGGTATAATGATTATACCTGCCTCGCTTGCCGTTTCTTCCTTGATCCATCAAAGATTAATGTCCATGGCAGTATTCCCACCATGTTTGCTTCATATAGTACATCAGATCCTACGATAGGATCACCAGAAGGATGGTCGGCCAAGAAATCTGCTAATGCTTGGCATTTTATAGCTTTTTGAGGGATGTAAACGAATGTGAATTCTGATAATGCTAGAATCCATTTGCCTATCCTTCCTTTCAGATACGGTTTACTTAATATATATACCTAATCACATCCATTGGGGCGATTATTAATACTGTGGAGGCTATTAAGTAATGCCTGAGTTTAATAGCCATGTAGTATAATGTTAAACACAGCCTTTCAATGGCCGTGTACCTTTGTTCGACCGGTAACAAGAATCTACTCAAGTAATATACCACATGCTCCTCTTTTTGGTCGTTCTCTTGTGCTAAGAAAATTCCAATGGACTTTTCGGCCAATGATATGTAAAGTTTTAGCGGCCTTCCCTTCTTTGGAGGGATTAGTACTTGAGGTTTTACTAAATATTCTTTGATGGCATCAAAATATTTTTGGTGCTATTCTTCCCACCTAAATTCCTCTTCTTCGTTCAACCGTAACAAAGGAGAAAAAATACCAATTTTCAGGCAGAATTAGAAATGAATCTCCTCAAAAAATTGATTTGGCCGAGGAATCTTTGCAATTGCTTTTTGTTGACCGGTGGCTTTGCATCTGCGATAGCTTTTTCCTTGTTTTTATCTATCTCAATCCCTCTTTTGTGTACCAAAAATCCCAACAAATTCCCTGCCGATTCACCAAATGCACATTTTAAAGGATTCAACTTTACCTTGTATTTTCGCTTTCTTTCGAATGAGGCTCTCAGATGTTTGAGATGTTCCTTTACCTCTGCCGATTTTACCACTATATCATCTATATATACTTCCATGTTTTTTCCAATCATGTCATGGAAAATACTATTCATTGCCTTTTGATACGTGGCTCTGGCATTTTTCAATCCAAATGGCATTACTACCCAACAATATAAGCCTGTTTCCCCCGACCCTCAAAACATGGTTTTTTCCACGTCTTCGGCTGCTGCGTTAATCTGATTGTAGCCTGAATGGCCATCTATGAAGGATAATACTTGGTGTTTGCCTGCTCTGTCGATCAGTAAATCGGCCATTGGCATTGGGTATTCATCTTTAGGAGTTGCCAAATTAAGATTCCTGAAGTCAATGCATACCCTGATTTTTCCATTCTTATTCATGACTGGTACAACATTCAAAACCCATTGCACATAACAGATCGGTCAAATAAAACGTGGCTTTAGTAATCTCTCAATTTCCTATTTTATTTTTTTCGTTACTTCGGCCATCATTCTCATGGCCGACTACTTATGAGGTTTATAACCTGTTTTTAAGGGTAACCGATGTTCAACAAGTTTTCGGTCTAAACCTGGCAATTCATGATAATTCCAAGTAAAACAGTCTTGGAATTCAGTAAGTAACTCTATCAACTGGTATTTGCATTTCTCTGGGAGCAGACTACTTACATAAACTGGCCGATGATCGGCTACACTACCTAACCCTACTTCTATCAGAGGGTCTTGTACTTCGGCCTTTACATCGCCCAACTTTCCAGGAGCCACTTCAATGTTTTTCATGGATAGCCCTTCGTCGTCCATGTCATATTCCGCAACACATTCGGTTGAACCAACCGAAACTTCTTCATCTTATTGTCTCTCATTCATATAAGTTTTTAGTCGTATCATGGTGGCCTTGACTATGGCCAATCTCTCTTTCTTCCTCTCCTCATTCATCATGGCACCTCCTCAGTCTTGTAATCCCAGCTTGACCGATAGGGAATAATCGTTACTGGTCCTGCTTCAGCTCGATCTAGGTCGTGATTGACCACTACTGAGATTCCTGTGGGTTGGCCATACTTCCTGCTTCTTATGAATTTCACTGGTCCTATTTCCCCTCCGTATAGTAATGCTTCGGCCGAGTTATAATCTGCCAGAAATGGCCGTCCATCAGCCTTGATGATCTCCACCTTATTTTCATTCCAAAAGATCAGGAATTGATGAAGGGACGATAGTATGCAAAGATTGGAATGTATCCAATCTCGTCCCAATAGTTCGTTGTAACTTGACGATGATTCCACTGCGAAGAAAGTAGTCAAGCCTTTCATTCATCCGATCACCAACTCTACTGGTAATACTCCTTGAGTAGTTGAGGTTCCTCTTGCAAAATTTATGACCGTTCTTTCAGTCGGAATTAGGTCGGTTAGGGTCTTACCTACTCTTTTCATTATCCTGTTAGGTAGCGTGTTTACGGCTGCACCATTAATGACCAGAACTTTGGTGATAGGAATTCCGTCCATGTTTATGGTTATAAATGTTGAGCCATCCTTAAGGATGGCTTTTCAAAAGTTGCCTTATCGGCCTTGCTGTCAGAATTGATCATGGGCTAGTAACTCTCGCACTTCATTCTTACTTGACTAGTTGGATTCTGTTCCTGGTTGATGTTGGCCAGTATGGCCACCATGGCCTCTTGGCCTACTTCTTCTTCACCATCTAGTTCTTCATAACTCTTCTTTCGCCTAGAAAGATGTTGGTAGCATAAAAACCATGTTGCAGTCCATGGTCACTGGAGGAAGTGACCCAAACTGAATAGTCCGACTTTCCTCTGTGCTGACTTTTTCATCTTGGAAGTTATCACTCGTTAATGGCGACTGTTCTAAAGAATCAGTGCCTTGGAATTGTGCCGAAAGCTGATCTTATAACCATCGTCTTCTTCCAAGAAGGTGAGCTCCGGGGACACATCTTTCTTGTCTTGGATTTCCAATGGCTTCTCTTTTTCTGGTGCCATGGTTTGGATTTTACCTTTTTCTTTGGGGTCTCTAGCAACCAACATTCCTCTATTTTCCCTTTGTTGGACAGATATTGCTCTGATGGCCGCCTGCACCCTTTGCCAACACCTTTTCTGGGTCAGGGTCATTTCGTACCCTGATTGGTCAAACTCTGGGTGGACCACCCTAGTTCATCTATCATATCTACCCCCTAAGGCTTGATCATTCTTGGATGGGTATTGTATGACTGCCCATCTCTGTTCAATTACCACCTTTCGGGAGGCCCTTGATGATAATTTGGCCTGTATTGTTGAGGTTGTGGCCGCCATGGTTGGCGGTAATTGCTTCCTACATGCCTGACTTGTTTCTCCATTTCTTCATGACATCTGTCGCATATGTTGTGAATCTGATGGACTTTGTTCTGAAGATCCGAATGATTGGGTAAAAGACCATTAGATGGTTGATTGACCATCTTCTCCCGAAAACTATGAAAAATCGGGGATTCTATAGCCCCTAGGAAAATCATATCTGAGATCTACCCAATCAGGGTATGGCTTACGATACGACGGTTTAGACAACCGTCAGGCTGGCATGTTGGCCATTGCCTCTTGAACCCAGTGATATACCTGGTCTCTTTCCATCCCTCTGATCGGTGCAGGTGCCTAAATATCGATATTCGGCGGCACTTGGTTAGTCCTTGTCGGACCGTTATATCCGAGTGGCTCATTTTGGTCATTAGGTGCCATTTAGCTTCACTAGATGAGTCCCACCGGGCGTGCCAAAAAGAAGTTGGCCTAAAAAGCCAAATCCGCCTCTCGCTCCCAGTCGGTTGGGGCGTGTGTTCTCTCGGTGGTCTGACCGAGGGGTTGCGGGTGTGCCAGAAATTTTACAAGTTCACCTAAAAGACAGGTAGTGAGAGTCAAACTGCTTAAGTTGATTATCAAGGTAAATCAGTTGATGTATGACCGATCGTGAGTCAGATAATTATGTGGCTTCCAATCTCGAAGGATCAATTGTTGAGCCAGAGAAACTGATTTTACGCGTCAACATCACTTTTCATATAAAATAACTAGAACAAAGAGTTAACATACAACTTAGAAGGTAAACCTGCTAACTTGGAAAAACAAGAAGTAAACAGAATATACAAACCACCGGTGGTTCCTTGGGCTTCGATTGTGAGATGTGATTAATCTACTTCATGGGTGCACAGATCATCATGCAAGGGACTATCGAGAAGGGTTCCGTAAATCTCCAGACTGGGATTCCTTCATTGTCGACTAGAGAGATCTTCTACGAGAAGCTTAGTTTGGTGTAAGAAGTAGCTACAACAGGATCTTTGTAGAGGCTAAGAGTTAAGTAACGATCACTGGGGATCGGAGACTGAGCTAATGTGTTGCTTTCAAGTTGTTTGTTGTGGAGGCCTTTTCCATTTTGGTCAATTCTGTCTTATAACCCTCCTTTGCAACCATCTGACGGTTTTGTGGATAGTGGGTAGTTATTTCTCTTCATTAGTTGACACCTGGCCCATTATTCTCAATTCTCTTTCCTTGCTTCTCAGCCCGTGCTTTGTTTTGATAATAATTATGGGCCCATGTCTTTCTTTGCACCGTTTTGGGCCTACGCTAATCTTCAGGTCTTACTCCGGCCGGGGCCCATGTCGAGTTCGTATTCCCTCCGGTCCGGTCTATTTAGATTCGACCTAAACAATAGGGAAGAGAGATCAGGGAGGAAGAGGGAAAGAGGGCTGTTGCTGCAACAGCAGCCATGACGGACGATAGAGGGGCGAGAGAGAGAGGAGACGGAGACAGAGGAAGAAAGAAAGAGATTACCACAGGGTGCTTGATTTGCGTGTGAGGGAGGGTTGCGCGTTCGGTAGGTTGTGCATCCAACGGAGCTCGAGGGAGGTGGCTTTCTTCTTTTCTTTTTTTTTTTGTGTCTTTTTCTTTGTTGTCTCTTGTTGTGTCGCAGGTCTCGTGTGAAGAGGAAGGAGGAGGAAGAAGGTTGAGAGGACGAAGAAGAAGGAAGAGGAAGAGGTGCGTCAGAAAAAAAAAGAAAGAAAAGTAATAAATTAAAAACAGAAACAAAGGGTAAAAAGGGGAAGAAAAACTGGAAGTCGACAGTGGCGGTCAGGGTAGACCCGCCACTATAGGACCTATATAGCGGCGGTTCTCCAAGAACTGCCACTAACATGTTCAACCAGTGTAAATTTTAAGCTGGATTATTCCCTCCAAATTAGAATTTTTTAGTGGCGGTTAGGGTAGAACCGCCATTATAGGACATATATAGTGGCGGTTCTCCTAGAAATGCCACTAATTGTTTCATACCGCATTAATTTTGGGTGGGATTGTTCACTTTCAATTAGAATCTTTTACTGGTGGCCGGGTTCCAACCGCCACTAAATAGGGCATATAGTGGCGGTTTGAACATAACTGCCACAATGATTTCATCCCGCGTTAATTTGAGCAGAATTTATCCCCCTCAAATTAGAAACGTTTAGTGGCGGTCATGTTATAACTGTCACTATTGCCCTATTTAGCGGCGGACAGGTTCCAACCGCCACTAAAAGATTCTATGTAGTGGCAGTTCTAACTTGACCGCCACTAAAATCCTTTTTTAAAGGCACAAATTAATGACCACCGGTAATAAACAGTCAATAATAAGCTACTTTTTTTTGTAGTGGCATTTTATTGTTTCTGCTTTTGTGTTAGCATTAGGTCTGGCTTGTGAGAAGCTAGATGTGGGTGTTTCTCTGAGTAATCCAGTAGGGGGCGTAGTTTCTCTTACTCGAATTTCTCGATCATGTGTGATCCAAGTAGGAGATTCTACCTTGCCTGTGGATTTATTTATGTTGGAGTTGTAGGAGTTCGATGTCATCTTGGGCATAGATTGGTTGACTACCGATCATGATAAGATTGATTGTTTCCAATGGATTGTGAATTTTCACATACCGGGTTCAACTCCACTCCGTTTCGTAGGTTCTTTGGGAGATTGGTTGGAGCACATGATTGCTAGTCTATCCTTGGTGGATGAGAGGTGAACCATCGACCATATTCCTGTGGTGTGTGAGTTTTGAGATCAGACTCAAGTTTTATTTTATGTTTACTTCCTAAGTGAGTTAAATTTTGAGGACGAAATTCTCATAAGGAGGGTGGATTGTAGAGACCCGTACAATTTTGTACACGTGACACACACTGACAAGGTACACATGGCACGTATCTCTGATTATTTTGTGTGATGTTCGATCTCTATGTATGGTTATATGCGTATTTGAATTTCAAGACGATCGGTGGTTTCAGATTTCAAATCGCATGGTTGGATTGTATTTTATTCGCGTTTTCGTGTGATGATGCTTGTATGCTTGTATGGGCGAGCATGCGCCATACCATGTTTTGGTGCTTTAAATGATTTTAGTTTAATCGGGGGTTCAGTGTGATTTATGGGGTTGGACCATGGATGGACCGAAGGTTGAACCGGAGAACTAAGGTCTTCTCTATAAATATGAACTTTTGGGTTTTAGGTCTAATTAGAATTCAAATTAGACTCAGTTTTTGGAAGAGACGATCAGAACTGGGTGTTTCCTGCAGGGATGTTAACTGGTTCAATAGTAACTTCTTTGTTTTTCGTCGAATCGTCTTCGTCCAAGAAGCAATTGTTCGTAATTTTGGAAGGCGTTAAGCCTCATATTTTCCGTGGATTTTTTGGAGAACGTTTTGAGGTAAGTGTCCTATGACCAATTACTCGTTTTATTGTCACGACCCGAATTCTAAAGCACGTCTCACACTCATGTGACCGTGGCTTTAGAATACCAAGCCAGACTCTCACCCACTACACTCCAAACACATACTCAAAGTGGGTGAAAAACCATAATATATACATAACAGAGAATCCTATGACAGATAGGATATGTAGCGGAAAACAAAACATAGAACATATATAAATAAGTATAACATGTGTCTAAGCAACATCATAAATGTCTCCTCATGCCTCAAACAGGCCCAAGTAAAACCCCTGACAAAAAGATAGGGGTGTCCAAGAATAAGCAAATATGTAGACAAATATACTGGAGTCAACACGCTCCATCCTCCCAATCTCTCAATACATACAGACCAATGAATGATAAACAAAAAGAATCTATAATACGCCCATGGTCTCATTGTAGCAATCAACAGCCTCGGCCATAGTCCTTGTCCGGCCTAAAGTACTCCCCTGAAATGTTAGGAGCCAAAAGGCTTGAGCTACACGCCCAGTAAATACAATGTGCAGATAGAGTGTAATAACTAGGATGTTCGTGTATGCGTACGATGTCATGATCAATGCAATGGTTCATTCATTTATATGCAATGGTATGAACAGTTCATAATTGACCCAACAAATGGTCTAAGCAATCACATGGATGCAAATGCATGTCGTTGATATTATGATGTGATATATGCCCACGCCTAATCCGGACTGTATCACCATGCATCTATCCTCAGATACACGGCCCCTTTCGGGCTAAGGACACCTCGCCGATTCTGTGTGTACAACACAGTTTTAAAACTTGCGACCCCTGGGAATTCATGCCCCGCTTTTATATTTATCGAGGACACACCATCTCATCAGGATAGTCCAAGGGCATCATCTTCGTGAACCTCCCTCCGTGGCATAATACATTTCAATTATTTAACATTTCTATCATGCTTCAATCATATAACAATTATGAAAGGAAAGCACATAAAGTAAATCTCACAATCATAAGATATTATGAAGTGCAAGCGTATCACATTCATCATTCAACATGCTTTAACATATAATAAGCATGTCATGGAAGCACAAATCGTTAACCACATGAATCCAATGAAATAGGGCGTCATTCACACAGAAATCCCCCTTAAATTCTCAAGTAATTGCCTGCCTCGGCGGGTCCTGTCGGTGGGTGATGTACCCACCGAATGGTGCCAAAATTGTGCTGTCGGTGAGTCCATCGGCGGACCGACGACTCGCCAACCCCCCCTAAGTTCAAATTCATATTCTCATCGGTGGGTTCCATCGGTGTCACCGATGGATCCCCCGATGATCAGCGGTGAGTCCGTCGGTGGCACCGACGACTCATCGACTGCAAATATCAAAATGACATACTCCTTGTCGGCGAGTCCCTCGGTGAACCGATGTACCCACCGACAGGGACCCCTCTGCAATTCTTATGGTCGGCGGGTCCGTCGGTCTCACCGACCACCCACTGACTAGGCACCAAAATTGTCCGCATTGGTCTCACGCTCGGTGGGTGTGTTTTCACCCACCGACCTCCGTCGGCGAGTCCGTCGGCGCACCGACCAACTCGCCCACAGACGCGATTTCTAGGTTTTTCTTTCCCAGAATCGCACCTATCGGTTCTAGGTCGATAACCACCTAATGTCTTTTCTGGGTAAATTAGGTCTGAAATTACAAGATAACGCAATGAATCATAATTTTTCACAACATGAAACATTCATGAACATCAAATCCGAAAATGCACATAATGCACTTACCTAGTTGAAGCAATTTTGATGCACAAATTTGGTGAAGGTGGTTCTTGTTCAAGCCTCTTCTTCTTCCTCTTCTTCCTCTCTTCTTCTCTCTTGGAGCTCTCCAACAAGACACAACACAAATGAGGGGTTAGGGTTAGCCTAAACCCTATTCTCTTGTGAGAATCAATCCTAGCCAGCTCTCGACTAACCCTGGATGGGAGATTTAATCACAACCATCCAAGCTCTTTAAAGAGAGGGGATTAGGGTGTAAGTCAAAGAACACAACAAGGGTTCTCAAGATCTGGCCACATAAATTGTCAAAATGCCCTTAAGAATGCAGAAATTACAAAAACGCCCCAAAATAGAAGAAATATCAAATCTGAGGGGCGTTACATTTACACCCTTTGATATTAGGCTGTCAAATTAGGTTTTCAAAAATTAAGATCAAGTGTGAAACTTCTATAAATTTCATGTTATGATTTTTATGTTTAAAGCCTCTTTAATTAAAGAAATCGTTTGTTTTCTTTTAGTTGAAATCTCTTTGGATTAAATCAATTGTCATCTAATTATCGTTTATGATGCATCGATTAATTTCAGAAGATGAAAAAATCTACTGGTTGCGTTAACACTGGATCCTTATATTTATTTGTGTAATTCCTTTAACGGATTTGGTTTTCTTTCAGTTCCTATTCTATTCCAGGTACCTTGTAAAGGACAAACCATATAGCTGTTTGAAAAGAATCACGTTTTATCTATATATATATATAGGATAGGTTTCGATCTTATGTGTATATATTAATTATATATTTAGGTGTCGTTTAATTGGATTCCCAAACAGAATCTAATATATATGTGTATGTGCGTGTTTTTTATGTGAAATCTATATAGGATTTAAGTTTGATGGAATATGTATTTTGCAATTTAACTTGTGCATTGTGTGTATTGTCCGTAATGGGTTTACACGTGTATATGGGTGCACGTGTAGACCCAAATGTATGAGAACTAATAATGTATGATTGTGAATGTGATTGGTCTATGAATAGTTAAATAATATGTGAATGTTTAATATTATGATGAATTGACTTACATGATGATGTTATGCTTTGGAACATAATGTTATGCATATGTGAATTGTGAATGTGTGTGAACGCAATGCATGTGCAGTGTAAGTAAAATGCATGGTGATTGCTTGAGCATGACTTGCTATAATAATATGCTTAGTGTTGACTATTCACCATAGGATTGGTTGGGTGAAAGGACCATGGTAGGGGCATTAGAGATGTCATACCAACTAGATTAGCTTAGGCTAATAGGGTCATCACGGGTTAATAGACGTGAGGGACCATGATATTGAGTAGTGGTACAATAACTGAGCTTTTGAGCTTTGGTGATCCATTATAGTTTCGAGTCCGCTTAGTACGGATGATTGGCAATATTTGGGTTGTTTGTTTACCATGAAGTGAATAATGAATTAGGCAACTTCATATGGCCTATCAGGGTGGTTGTGTTTGCCATTATATTTAATGGTACCCGTGGGTTTGAGTCCCTAAAGAAAATAGGTTTTGAGTGTTTGTAAACCCAAGGGTTGAAAGTCCTGAGAACTACGATGTTCACGTAGATTTGTGATGGTCTTATCTAGCCGGTGTAAACTAGGATACAAGAGGTGTTTGAACCTTGCCTAAAGTTGGATCGTTCTTTGGTCTAGCGGGTATCTGTAAGTCCATGACAGGAATTTGAGTCAACTCACCTGACAAGAGCACCGCTGATGTCCTGTTGTGCATGTTTACTTTATGTAGGTTGTTGCATGTGCATATCATTAGAGACGGATTGCATGTAGACACAGTTGTGTGAACTGTGGGTTTATCGTCCCGTTTATTGGGCGGTTAGCATGAGTCTATCATGGCATATGAGATGTTATTGAACTGTTGTACGCGATGTACAACACTCGATGCGTTGCATATAGATTTCATTATATATGCATATTATGATGATTATTATGTAATAACCCTTATAGAATTGCAAATGATGTGTTATGGATGTCATGGAATAATTCTGTGTATGATGAACTGTTATGTATGAGATGACATGTTGTGTGAATAACATGAACGGTTGATCACTCTATGTGTGTTTATGTGTGGAGAGCTAGTTGTTAGTTTGCATCTACTTGCTGTGAGCTAGCCCTTCATTGGGATTTACATTTCAGGTCCTCCACGTAATCCAGCGACGAGGTGATGAGGCAAGACAGTCGACTTTTGATAGATTAGTTTAGTATGTTTTGAGAGTGTGAGACTAGCAGTTTGATTAATAAACTTTAGTTTGAATTCAGATTATTTTTAGTAGTTTCATTCTAGTTGGTAGTTTTGATTCATTGTATTGGATTTATTTTATTCATTTATTATAATAGAAGGTTTTTGTTAACTCGTATTTTCATGATTTAGTCTTCCGCTATAAGTTTTCTGGTTTAGGTATTAGCTCTATTGCACCTTCTGTGCAAGGGAATTATTAGCTTAGTGACCTCCTAGGGATTGGAGCCCGAGGTTGTGCTCTCGAGATTTGTGATTGCACACTATTCGACGTGATTCGGGTTTCGGGACGTGACAATATCCCGTGGGGTATGTAGTCTCAGCAATGATGCCACAATATAATAGATGAGTTGGCAGCGACATGGAACATGTTAGCAAGTTTATAGGCGCAATGGGAGGATTCACCGGAGATGATGAGATGAAAATAAGGGAGTTCTTTAGATCTTTAACGGATCGCACCTATACCTAGTATGACAACTTACCTCATGAATCTATTTTTAATTGGGATTAAATGAAAATAGCATTCTTATGCAAGTTCTTTATTGTCGAGGAACATGTAACTCTCATGGACTTGGGAAGAGAAAGAAAAAAATCCGATGAAGGGCTAGAGGCATATGTCAAGCGATTTCGTGATCTAGCTACCGACTATTGGAAAAATGCTACTAAAGAAAGGCTTATGCAAATGTGCATCAACGGAATGTTGAAAGACTGTCGTCTTGTGTTAGAGAATATGGAGATTGAGCCTCAAAGGTGATGCTAGTAGAAAAGGGAAGTTCGCTTCTCAAACAATGATGGTAGAAAAGAAGAAGCCAATGAGCATTTGCAAACAGAGTGTGGTTTCTTGATTGGAAAATCACCTAGTGGTTTCTTTTGGTTTGTTTTCATTTGTTAAGATGGAGCCAAGGTTGGTTGAAATCATTCATGGAGTTTGTCGTGCACATGGCTATAAGTGCTTATCTGGATTGATGGAGCCATGCCAGTTGATTCATCTCATGGTATAGGAGTTTCCAAGTTGGTTAGAACTCATCCTAATAGATGAATCAAGCCAAAATGCAATCACAATTGGGATTTCCACCCAAATTTGTATTTCTCTTTGTCTATATCTAACAAAAAGGGGGAGATCTAGATACTCCACCCATGGTACATATTGGCTAGCAGGTTAAACCTCTATAATAAGTTATTTTTAATTATTTAAATTAATTAAATAATTATGGATGAACCTGGATCCCTATTTAATTGAATTATGCTTTTAATTAATGGATTAATAATAATAATAATAATATGTTCTAAGAGTTATGTTTCAGAATTGTGGTCAAGTTATAATTAAGATGAAATTCGAGGGCTGCTGTGTAATTAAGTATAGACAAGTTGGGCTTTGAACTGGGTTAGTGGGCTTGGTCCAAATCTGGCTGTGTGGAGAATTAATGGTGTTGATTCATAGGATAACTAGAATTTTGTGGCTAATTATTAATCTAATACTTGAGTTGGGGTTAAGGAGTAATAGGAACGAAGTATTAGGGAACAATTGATATTTTAGTAAATATATATTTTAATTTAGAACGTACATGGTGCGTGTGAACGTGGTGATCGTGGGTTTAGTAATTGGGAGAGAAGTTAAGAAGTTAACATATCTTCTCCCTTAACCTTCCATACGATCAGATTGCTATTAAGGGAGGTTGTGTGGGAAAAATGAGAGAATGAGAAGAAAGAGATTAGAAGGGTCAGAACAGAAAACCCTAGCTGTCACCTTGCTTGAAGAACAAGAAGAGGAAGAAGAGAAGAGGAAAAGAGGAAGAAGGAAAGAGAGTAAGGAAGAGGAAGCACTTGCAATCGTAGATCTAAAACGGAACTGTAACTCCATTATTTGTATAGTTCTTATATTCTCCATGGTTGATTTTCGATGTACAATATTATGGTTTTGAATGCATGATGATCCATTGATTTCATTTAAAATGACATACTGTATGTTTTGGTATGATGTAAACTTGATTTCGATGCATATGATTCTTTATAATTTGTATGGATTGGTTTTGGTTTCAAAAATGGAATTTCAGAATGGTAGAAAAATACCTAGAATTGTGGCCCGTCGACAGGCACCGATACACCGGTGGTGTTGCTGACAAGGAGTGAAATTACACTTGAAATGGCCCGTCGGCAGAACGCAGGCACCGGCACATAGGTGGTTATGCCGACAAGGTGTAGAACACAGAGATTTGTCCGTCGGCAGGCACTGATACACGGGTGGTGCTACCGACAAGGACCTAATTTGCATTGGAATAACCCCATCGGCAGGCACCGGTACACTGGTGGTGCTGTCGACAGGGTTATCACAGGGGTATAGATGTGGGTTTTAGTTGGTTTGGTTGGGGGTTTGTGCCATTTGAATGTGTCATGGACTTTTGGAATCAAGGTATGGTCAAAAGGCATTGGGCCTACCTGCGGGAAATCAACTTTGAGTTCCACAGCACACCTTACCCTACCAACTAGTTTATGGACTTTTGGAATCAAAGGATTGTCTGCAAGCTCTAGCCTACCTGCGGGGAATCAACTTTGAGTTCCACGGCACACCTTACCCTACCTACTAGTCTATTGACTCTAGCCTACCTGCGGGGAATCAATTTTGAGTTCCACGGCACACCGTACCCTACCTACTAGTCTATTGACTTGACCATGACCTGGGGTTGTGAACTCCATGTGTTTGGTGATCGGATTGAGGACATTTATTATTATTTTGGTTTGATTAGCACTTGTTCTGGAAAGGATACCCATGATGGCATCCGGCTGATTATTCGTGTGTATGGGCGCACGGATAGCCTCCGAAGGGTATTGTCACTGGAAATCCTACTAATACATGGATTGATTAGCTTGTCCGGTCAACCGGGCAGTAATGGATAGAGTTAACTATGTAGGATTGATTGGATTGGTTTGTATACAACGTTAGGAAACTTATGATGATTTCCAATAGATTATTTGCGTGTATGGGCATGTGGATAGTTTCTGAGGGGAATTATCATTTGAGTCCCAAGTTAATAATTGCATGCATACTAGGCCTATGTGGACTTTTAAGTGAGCCCGAGAAGAGAAAGTCGGGGGATTCCTTGTGAGATTCCCTAAAGGTTGACTATACACTGGGATAAAATCCCCACTAAAACTAGTAAGGATCACCTGCGGGGTTCCTTAAGGTTGGCTATATGTCAGTACCCGAACTCATGAGACCACTTAGTGTTCAGAGGAGTCTGGATTATGACCTTCCATTCCTCGTAAGGAGAGAAGCAGTTGAGAAACAGTATATAGTGCTAACAGTTTAAATCATCATTCAAAATTTATAGAAACAACTTAATACTTAATTACAAAATGTGCAGCGGAAATTAGAAGAAAACGGTTCTAAGTTCCAAATCAGATTACAATTAGATATCAACACGGGTATCTACAAAATAGACCAAAATAAAATTATCATAGTTTAAAAAACACATTACAATTGAGTCACTCGTAGGAGTAAAACTCGTCTTCTTCTTCAAGTGCTCCTTCTCTTGCAGGTTCCTCTTCGGCAACAGTGTCGACTATAGGCCTGCAAAATTTTGCTAGAAAGCATAAGCTATAAGCTTGCAAGTACTATAATTTCATAAATATATAAGTTTGCCCTGGAGTTCTTTATGTCTACTTTTCTTTCGATTCCAAACCATAAGAGAAGTCAAACAATACAATGCATGAGGTAAGTTATAGATTCATTAAATTCATAAATCTATGGAAGCTTGACTACATGTTTCTTTCGTTGCCAGAATGTTGTGGGAAGATCTAAACAGATTTCATCATTAAGTTTGGTTTGAAATTCTGTAATTGTTTTTGGATGAAAGGAGATTCTAATTTGGTTATTAATTTCTTATAATGGATATCTTCTTTTAAGTGTGAAATAAATTTTTGTTTGCAAGAAACAAAATCTTTTAAATTGTGAAGTTCTTTCATAAAAGGATTATCAATAAATTCATCATAGTCTACATCGATGATATGAATCATATGGCGGGACCCCGGGGTCCCATAAGACCCCTCCTCTCCCATAAGATTTCCTGAATTTACAGAATGATATAGAAGGAGACGGACAAAAAGATAAGATCTGAATTAATAATAAGCAATGGGTGCATGTAGGGTAGGACACTATCAAAAGTAAAACAAAATGTAGGATAGGAATAGTGGGGGAACACAATCATGATAGTTATCTCGCCTTCCTACGCTGCTACACGTACCACGCATGTAATGTGAAACTTCCCTCAAAATTAAACAAATAAAGGGCTTTCGCTGTCCGAATTATGCTGGACCCCGGGGTCCCGCCATATGATTCATATCTTAGTTTATTCTGAATCCTTAGAATCTCACTGGAAACATCTTAGAATACTCTTTAATATTTTCAAATCTAGGGGATTAGTTATTTCACAAACAAAAACAAAATTATTTCAAACCAAAATTCGATTCTTTGGTCATTATATCTATCAATCCACAGTTCACCCAATAGAGCATGCCTTAGAATTTGCAAACAAATTTCCTGATGAAATAAAAGATAGAAAACAGTTACAAAGATGTTTAGGTAGTCTTAATTACATAGCTCCATTTTATAAAAATCTTGCTATTGATTCTAAGCTATTATATGATAGACTTAAAAAGAATTCTCCTCTTTGGACATATGTCCACACTAGGGATGTCCACACAATTAAAGCACATGCTACAATTCTTCCTTGTCTTAATATTGCAGATCCCAAAGCCTATAAAATAGTAGAAACTAATGCATTTGACATAGGATTTGGTGGAATACTTAAACAGATCAATCCTTCAAATAATAAAGCACAATTAGTCTGATTTACCTCTGGAATATGGAAACCAACCCAACTCAAATATTCTACTAATAAAAAAGAAATACTATCAATTGTTTTGTGCATTTCAAAATTTCAAAGTGACCTTTTAAATCTAGAATTTCTTTTAACAATTGATTGCAAAGCAGCCAAAGATGTATTAGAAAAAGATATAAAAAATTTAATTTATAAACAAATATTTGCTAGATGGCTCAATACTTCCTATTTTTGATTTTGAGATTGAATTTATTAATGGTGCTACTAATTCTCTCCCTGAATTTTTGACTAGAGAATTTCTACAGGGACAATATGAGACCAACACAAAGACCACAGCAACAAGCTCATCCGGCCCATTGCTCTACATCCTGAGCTCCAACTATTCACAGGCCCTTTCTCAACCTTCACCATGGCCTTCTCCATTCATTAACTATCCTCGTTACAATATTCGTAATCCTTCTACTCCATCTCCATCTAGACCCTTTACCTCTTCATCCAGACCCCCTTCTTCTGAACCCTCTTACCTTCCTCAAGACTTTATACATACTGTTGCTCTTGACCGTGAAGAACTCAAACTTCCTCCTAATCATGTAGCAAATCACTACTTTCCTCCTCAAACTCACACCCCTTTTGATGGACCCAAGAATCACAAATATTATGAAGAGATCCTTGTTGAAACCCGTTCCGTAATAATCACCCACAATGTCAACCCATCTAAACCAAACACTATTGCCTTTTCAAAATTTCAAATACTCAAAATTCTTAACCATCATACTTGCAGAGATATCAATACCCTTCATTTTCTTCACCAAAACCGATACGGTTCAAACATTGTACATACTCCTTACTCCTTTTGGGACTATGTCAAAGCATGGTTTAATAAGTGGTTTAGTTTGAGGTTTGTTATGTAATTGTATATATTTTGAAATATATTCCTTTTTAATTTAAGGATCACTAATTTGATCAATTGTATCTAATATAAAAATTTATTCGCTGGTAAGTACAGTAATAAATTGTTTTTTAAAAAGACAACTAATACAACTACATTGTTTGGAGTTATCACATTCTAATGCATTATTATTAGATGAATCAGAAAATAATTCTTCATCATCAGGGTTAGGTTGATCAGTCTGGGAGGAAGAGTCAGATTCATTGTCAGAATTAAGTAATAGAGAGGTTAATTGTTCTTTTAATTTGGAATCTATGTCTAATTCATTAATTTTTTGTTTTACTCTACATTTGTTTTGATAGTGACCTACTTTGCCACATATATAACAGACGGGGGGTTTGGATTAATTAGGAGAAGAATTTGAAGGTTGAAATGTCTTAGGTTTATATTTTGATTCAGGTTTTGAGGATCTAAAATATTTTTTAGTGTTTCTAGGATAAGTCTTTCTAGGATAATATTTTGGTTTACGGGAAGTTTTTGAAGGTTTGGAAGACTTAATAGGAGGAATTGAAGCATAACCGTATTATTCACAGAATTCACCTAGTTCTTTTTTCCCTAATAATCATTCTTTCTTCATATGATTTTTAGTTTGAGATCATTACATAATTGACTACCAGTAAGGTAAATTTGAATGATTAAGTCACCATAAGTATAATCTGAATAATTAATTGTTACATGTGGATATTGAGATCTAAGTTTAGTTCTAACCTTTTCTGCAAATAGGGTAGGTAGACCAGATATAAATTTTTCTTTCCAGAATTCATGATTTGGGTCTTCTCTTTGAAAAACTTTTGTTAAAACCATATCTTTGTACCACCTAAAGGAATAAAGGGTTGGACATCTAAGATTCATTAATTGTTCTTTGATTTTATCATGGGATAAAGGATTATATCCTATAAAGTGTCTACTAATATTGGTAACTAAGGTATAAATGGCATCTTGTATTTGTTCACCATTATCGGATAATATTGGTCGATTTAATTCATCTTTCTTTACTAATGTTAATATTGTAACTCTATCATTATGAGTAAGGTAATTATCCCACCAACCTTTCAGTTGGCTGGAGAAGCTACAAGCAATCATGGATGCAGCTTGTGAGTTAGTGTTATTTTTAAGAGTAACTTGAGCATACATTAACATTTGGTATATTACATTAACTATTTGATATTCTGCTAGGCCATCTATATTCCAATTATAAATATGATCACTGCTATAGCTACCTTGATAATATAAATCGGTTAAGTCTTCATATTGGGTGTCTGCTAAGGAGGGACGATTATAATATGCTTTTGTGGGTTGCCATAAATAATGTCTTCATTTAATATTATCATATGTAGGTTTCTTATGTATTGCATGAACATAGTCAGGAATACTAATTTGGTCAGGGTCTATTTCATTTTCAATTTCTGTTTGATTATCTGAAATATTTGCATCATCTTTAGTTAGGAAGAAAATTTGTTTACCTTTATTAGATACTTGTAGATCATTTAATTTTTTTGATAATTGATCAATAAATTCATTACTTATAGTATTTGTTAAATTAAATTTTGGAAATTCTATGGGTATAACTAAAGGTTTGGTAGAGGAGGAAGATGATGGAAGTCGTGTAAGAGTGGCCTATAAAGGATGGGGTTTTGGATTTGTTATATTTTTTAACTTTTCTAAAGGAGTTTGTAATAAATTTTCTATCCTATCTGTTTGTTGACCTATGGTTTGAAGATGTAAATTTGTATAACTATTTTGTTCAATTATTGCTAATAAATGTTCTATTTTTGTAGGTAAATCATTTTCTTGGTTAGCTGCTATGGATATTTTGAAAGGAGTAGCTCTAATATTTTCTTTAAGAATTAGAGTTTTGTTTGAGGGATGTACAGCTTCAATAGTTGTATTTTTGATGTGATCCAAGTTTTGGTAGTTTGTTCAGTAGCATTTATTTTAGGAGGTTGTGTATATGTAGAAAACCATTTGAAGAAAGGAATATTAATTTTTAAAGTATTCATTTTATTATAAAATTGTTCTTGTATTACATTTTGTTGTTCTTTAGTAAATGTTTGAAAAAATGATTTTCTTTGAAGGGTGTTTCTAGGAGCATAAAATTCTTTTCTTAAAAGTTCTTTATAAATTTGAAATTCATTATTTGTAACAACCATAATATTGATATCATTAAAGTTAATTTCAAGATCTTTAAAAGATTCACTAGAGGGGTATTTTACATGATAAACTAGTCTTTCAATATTGGGAGCAGTTTGTGAAAAGCTTTGTAAATTTGGGCGTTGATCAGATATAGGTATTGAAGAAATAGAATGACGAGAAGATTTTATTGATAAATTTCCTAAAGTAAATTTTCTCTTTGAAGAAAATTATATTTCTACATTACCATCAGGGTGCTCTATAATATGTTCTAAGGAGCTAGTAGGAATTTCTAGGGTTGTTTCATTTTGTAGAGTCCAAGTATTGGGTAAAGTAACTTCATGCCATTTAATAATTTTAGGTATTACTACA
>JAUPMG010220664.1:0-23298 GCA_031762675.1 Pachysandra terminalis
CCACACCTACACACACTAATAAACACTTGCCATGGATAATATGAGGAGTACAATGGAACCTACCTCTCTTGTTGAAAACCCAGAAATTCTGCAGAAACCTCTTTTCTCTCTTTCTTCTTCTTCTTCTTCTTCTTCTTCTTCTTCTTCTTCTTCTTCTTCTGCCCACTCTCTTCTCCTTCAGTTCTAGCACAACTTCTTCTTCCTTCCCCTTCTTTTCTTCCTCTCCGCTACACAACTCTCTTCTCAACAATATTCTGCAGCCTCTCTCCAAAACCCGAAACCTTAATTCCTCATTTTCTTGCTGTTCACGCAACCCTCTTTCCTTCCTCATTTTAGATCCTAACGCACCTTCCTATTTCTTTAGATCTTCACGCACCTATCAAAATGGAGATGGAAGGCTTCTCTACTTAGAGTCCTTCCATAACTAAACACCTATCCTTAAGGAAACAGTCACTCTCTCTCTCTCTCTCATCCTTCTAATTCAAATTTAATTAGAATTACTAAACTGACCATGGGTGTAGACATAGGTCCAACCGACCCAATCTAAACCAAGCCCACTAAACCCAGTCCAAAGGACCAAAACTTAATAATACATAATTACACCACACTCCCCATATTTCTCATAAATGCAGATTGACCCCAATTCTAGAACACTACTACAATAAACATGTTGTCATCATAATCAGTTCATATGCACACTCAAATCTATTTATATTCACACATTAAATAATCTAATGATTATAATCATTCCTAAGTCAACTAATTTCAGTTTCTTATATTAATTTGAGGCATAAAACAACCAAATCAAATACAAATTCCATCCTTAATTCTTTTAATTCATTTAACCTTTAATTATAATTCTTTATTTTGCATGTCTAGGTTCAGGTCACTACAATCTTCCCTTCTTTAGGAAATTTCGTCCCCGAAATTTATCATAATAAATTTCTAGAACACCCATTTCCTAATTCAATTATACTTTAGTTATAAAGTCCCTAAGCCTAGAATTGTATCAAAGCATTAGGTTGTGAATCTAGGGAGCTCTAGGTTGTAGTGACTTAAACCTAGACATGTAAAATAAAGAAACATAATTAAAGATTGAACGCATTAACATAATTAAGGATGGAATTTGTATTTGATTTGGTTGTTTTGTGCCTCAAATTAATAAAAGAAACTGAAATTAATTGACTTAGGAATGATCATAATCATTAGATTAATTTAATGTGTGAATATAAATAGATTTGAGTGTGCATATGAATTGATTATGATGACAACATGTTCATTGTAGTAGTGTTGTAGAATTGGGGTCAATCTGCAATTAAGAGAAATATGGGGAGTGTGGTGTAATTATGTATTATTAAGTTTTGGTCCTTTGGACTGGGTTTAGTGGGCTTGGTTAAGGTTGGGTCGGTTGGACCTATGTCTACACCCATGGTCAGTTTAGTAATTCTAATTAGAAGGATAAGAGGGAGAGAGTGCATGTTTCCTTAAGGATAGGTGTTTAGTTATGGAAGGACTCTAAGTAGAGAAGCCTTCCATATCCAATTTGATAGGTGCGTGAAGATCTAAAGGGAGAAATAGGAAGGTGTGTTGGGATCTAAAGTGAGTTAGGAAACAGGGTTGCTTGAACAGCAAGAAAAGGAGGAATTAGGGTTTTGGAGAGAAAAGAGAGAGAGGCTGCAGAATATTGCTGGAGAAGAGAGTTGTGCAGAGAAGGAGAGGAAGAAAAGGAGAAAGAAGAAGTTGTGCTGGAACTGAAGGAGAAGAGAGTGGGCAGAAGAAGAAGAAGAAAGAGAGAAAAGAGGTTTCTGCAGAATTTCTGGGTTTTCAGCAAGAGAGGTAGGTTCCATTGTACTCCTCATTATTATCCATGGCAGTGTTTATTAGTGTGTGTACGTGTGAGTGTGTATATCTATGTGTATATGCGTATATAAGTATATGTATGTGTTTGCATTAGATCTCAGATGTATGAGAATCCATAGGACGAGATGTAGGTTTCTTGAGTTTCCCTCTTGTCATTATCCTTCGAAAGGATTTTTATACGTTAATGTTGATTTGAAATATATGAAAATAAGTGGATGTACGTGGTGCGTGGATTTTCTGGGTTGAAAGTAAGTGAGCATGATTTCGAATGCATATATGTGTACATGAGTTTAGTTCTCTAGGTTTCAATAGATGATGGATCGTATGGTTGTGAATATGTGATGGATTGTGGGATTTCTATTGGTTGATTTGACCTAATGCCATGCTGAATTATTTTCTAGCTAATCTAACTTGTTATGTTACAATGAATATGATTGTTTATAATAAAATGATGGGTAATGGATATTGATTATGGTTTTGGGATTTTATTTGAGGTATAGCATGCGTCAGAAGTGAGAATACTTGCGGAGTGAAATTTTCTGGGGTATTTACGAAGTTCGGTCGGGGGTTCAGCTGATCAAAGGGTTCGGTTGGGATTTCGGTTCACCAAATTGCCCACCGAAATTCTGGGTTATTTGCTGAGTTGCGGGTTGAGCCACCGAAGGGAGTTCGGTTAGTCGAAAGGTTAACCGAAACTCAGAGAAATGTTGAGGGGATTTCGGGTTAGTCAACCGAAGTTGGACGGCCGACCGAGAGGGTCAACGGAAGAGTTCGGCAGACACCTCAGTTAGGGGTTTGGTTAGCCAAAATTAGGCAAAGTGGGCCAATCTTGATGAAACTTTACAATTAGTTCATTTATATGCTTATGAGATTGAATATGATAATAGTTTCTCAATTTAACATGTTTATGAAAGTCTATGTATACACGAGGTGTGTTGGCTATGCTTTGTTGTCCTATGTGAACTAGTTTGTGCTTCATGACTATGATAAGAGCATGTGTAAGTGTTTTAACGTATGTAACATGTGTATATAAGAGAGTGTCAGTATATATGCATGATGTATGGTGAATGGTCCATGTGAGACCTATGAGTAAGATATGCATGATGAGATATGAATGGTCCTAGTGAGGCCAGATTGGTTCCGGATTCCAAGGAAATGTGAGACTATTTATATTTGAAATAACTGGTGAACCTGAAAGTGTATAATGCCTATGCATGTGCTATGATGCTTATGAATGAATATATAATAATAAGGGCTTGAACGAGGTAATAGTGGCATCTTCTTACAGATTACCCGTGTGTATGGGCGCATGGATAGGTTCTGGAAGGGGATATCACTCGAACTCTCTTACGAACCTTCATGTGTTGTTGTGTGGATGTAATGCATGTGAGTATGCTACGATTGATGTGCATGATGTGTGATGAGTGGTCTATGTGAGATCCTGATGGCATCTTCGTACATATTATCCGTGTGTGTGAGAGAAGATTATGGTGGATTCTCACCTTAGGTTGTAATCCCAAAATAGAAGTTATGGTGAGATTCCCTCCTTTGGGTTGCATTCCCTGAAAGGAATGTAGTGGATTCCTACCTTAGGGTAATAAACCCTTAAAGGAATATGGTGAGATTCCCTCCTTTGGGTGGTATTCTCTGAAAGGAATGTGGTGGATTCCTACCTCAGGGTAATAAACCCTGAAGGGAAGATGGTGGCTTCACACCTTTGGGTTTAAATCCCTAAAGTGATGGAAAAATAATTTTGGGAATTGAGCCCTGTGGGTTGGAAATCCCACAAAACCACGATGTATACGTGGGATGTAAGAGAGTGTCATCCAGCTGTAGTAAAATGGGATGTAAGAGAGTGTCATCCAGCTGATTAAAATGGGATGCCAAGTAATGGTTACTTGGGAACGGCTGATCACCGGATTGCATTTAATTAGCATTCATGATTGATATGTTGCATTGTGCATTTTTCATATCATTGAATTATCATCTTGCATGTCATTATTGCTATTTTTTTTTTGATTTATAACGAAAAGTTTTATTGAAGTAGAAGAAGAGAAGAAGTACAGCGGTAAAAAGAAGGAAACAGGGTTCCCCAAGAAGGGAAAACCAAAGAAAAGATAAAGAAAAAAAACTAGAATAGACTAGTTACAATGGGGGGAAAGTCCCCACCACAAGAGACAGCATAGATACTCCAGAAACATTCTCACAAGCATGCATCCACAATCACAGGAGCACCCATTGTAATAAGAACAATCCTAATTCTCAACATCTCGTGATATCTGACCACGACAAATCTGTAAATTCTGGGAGAATAGCAGCCCAATCCGACGCCATACTCATGATAGAATCGATAAGCATCCTCAGGCTCTTTACTTTGTCTTCAAAGATTCTACTGTTTCTCTCACTGCAAATGCCCCACAAGATAGCAAAGAACAAATCTGTACAGGATTTGACCCCGCTTCCCAAGTGAGGGAAACCACCACTTGTCAAGCATATCCCCGACAGAACAAGGAGCCACCCAGTCATCTCCAACCAGACTAAGGAAAAAATCCCAAACCTGACTCGCTCACCAGCATCTCATGAATAGATGATCCACGGTTTCCCCACATCTTATACAGGTGTCAAATCTGGAGAGAAAGAGCCATGAATGGCCTCCTCCTTTGCAACAAGTCTGCAGTATTGATTCTGTTAAGAAGGGTAGACCACACGAAAGCTTTGACATTTGCGGGGATCCTGGTCCCCCAAAGTAAGGATGTAGAGAAATGAGGATGATTCGACCTGGGATCCGAAACCAGAAAATACCGAAAGGACAAATGAGGTATATGGTATGAATGGTTATTGCTATATGTGGTTGTTGTGTTATCATGATTATGAAGATGAATGGTCAATTGTGTTATAATTGTATAGGGTGAGGTATGTGATATGATTGGTATGTTATGTGATAATGTGAGACATAGGATTGTGGTTACCTACTGGGCCTCATTAGCTCACACCCATATTTGCTATTCGTCCAACAAGTTAAGGAGACAGATCGAGATGCAGGATGCATAGTAGAGTAGGAGCTAGGTACTGTTCCTGATTTAGTTTTGAAATATAATAGATTAGAAGAAAGATTAAGTTGATATAGTTTTCTGGTCTGGGTGTTGAACCTACAATGTAATGATTATGGATTTAAATGGTGGTTTTATTTATTAAGTCTTCCGCATTGATATTTTCGCTCTGATTATAATGTTGTGATTGGTGATTGGGTTGGGACCACATCCAAGGGGATTAGATCCGAAGGTCGCACCTCGAGATTCTCGAGATTATATATCTCGGATTCGGGGTGTGACAAGATATTCATTCCCCATTCCAAAAATCGAGCTAAACGAATTCAGAATAGTAGCCTTCAAGTCAAATAACCCCTCTTCCCCTCTCTCCTTTTTTTTAGTGGATGTCTCTCCATAAATCTTAACCACTCCTTTTTTCTGCAGTCTCAGATTTGGAGGCACTTGTTAGTGACTATCTGTTCTATAATCATTTTTGTTCAAGTTTGGTAAGGGTTTGTGGTTACATATTTTTCATGAGCTTGGATGTCATGTCTAAGGCAGTCCTTGTGCTTGGATCAGATTCTGGCCCACTTCATTATGTTGCGTGTTGCATCTTGGCACACCTCAGCCTGGTCCATTAGCAACCCTATTGCCAACAATGCTGGTCCTTAAGAAAGTTATATTCCTGTGTTGGAGGCATGTGGTTAAACAATGCATGACAATCTGAATATGCCCTAACCTAGTACCTAGTTTTGGTTGAAGAATGTATTTAAATCATTGATTGGGTCTTCATTGAATGATTCAAGACTCAAGAAGATTAGTATCTTCGGACTCAAGAAGCTCATGCAAAAATGAAGTTGGAAGAAGTCCGTATCAATGTCATGCTCCAGTCAAAGAAATTCCTATCTTTTACATAATTTGTGTGGATGATGTATTAGCCTATTAGGTTACTAAAATTCCGGTGTAAATTGAACGGAACAATGCAGATTATTGACCCAGTTCTCTTAATTTTGAAACTTTAGTCAGATTTCATTCCTGGAAAAGCTAAGAAGTTAAATTAATGTGTAGGAGTTAAACTAAATACTAGAAGGATGCTTTCCAAGTCGTTGTTATGTCACATCCGTGTTATGCTAGATTTTGGCCTTAGTCAGATATCGTCATCCTTGAGGTATGGAAGTATACGTTTGGGAAGTACTGGTTCTTTAGGAGAAGGTAACCTTGGTGGGCTACTCTTTACTTTTAGAGGGAATGCAAGCTACATTTTCTATAAGAATGTGAGTGCATGGAGGAGAGAGCAAAGAAGCGGACCAAGGAGCACTGTAGGAGGCTGAAAGTTAAAAGCGCAGCCATTTGAGATGATTTCAGCACAAGACCAAAAGGAAGAATTGCATCCTCTAATGTAAGCAGAAAAAAACATATATAAAGTTCCTAGAAATTTAGCTTGTGGGTTTTGGTAAGAAAGGAATGTCTAGAACATACATTGATTAAAGACATGTATCTTTGTGAACAGTTGACAGTAAGACCAATTAGTTTTCATTAACAAGTTTATGTTGGGGGTCAGCTGTAAGCCTTATTGTTTTACACTCATTATGGATGAATTGACAGTTCATATTCTGTAGGAGGTACTTTGGTGTATGTCATTTGCAGACAATGTGGTTTTGAGGGACCAAGCTAGAGAGAGGGTAAATGGAAAACTAAGATGTGTGGTGAATGAAGAGTGTGTGAATGATTTACTTTTTGTTGATTTGGAGGGTATATTTGAAAATTCTTTTTACTTTTTTTACAGTATCTTGGATCATGCCTAAAAGCACCATTTAACATTTGACCTCGTTGTGATTTCCTAGCTGGTCTTTTTCTTTCAATAGATGGCAAAGATGGGTTGGGTGCTTTGTGAATTGTGCCCTTTTGCTATTTTATATTGGTTATGGAAGTAGAGTACAACCTTATATTTTCAAGACAAGGAGATACTGTGTAGCCAGTGGAGGACCGCATAGTTGGTCACTTTTCCATTTGTCTTCATCAAAGAGCTCAAAAGAGCAGTTTTACCAACTGTTTAATAGATGATTTATCTTGTTTTCTCAAAGCTTTTTTTAGTTGTGGCTAGCTAGTCATTATGTTGCCAATATATTTTTGCATGTACAATGTTTACATGGAATTCATATCTGTAGATATTAATGCAAATTATATAATATAAATAATAAATAAAAAAATGAAAATGATCGATAATACAAAGTTTGTTTCAAAATTTTACACTTACGAATGGAACGATAGTTATAGCATATTTTAGAACATGCATTCACTGTTTATTTTGTTCAAATATACATAACATTCTTTTTGTAGGTTGTGGATTTTGGGGAAAGTGGTCCTGTTCGATGTTCGCGTTGCAAAGGGTACATAAATCCCTTTATGAAATTTATTGATCAAGGAAGGCGTTTCATCTGTAATTTTTGCGGTATTCACTGTTTCTTATATCCATTTAGCTTTTGTAAGGATTTTAGAGTTTGTTTAGTTTTCAGACTATTTAATGGCATTTACATATAGACTTCAGATTTTTCAAACCTTTCTTGTGGTTAACATTGCTTACTTGTTGCTATAGAAGCTTCAATCTAGGTTCCCTATTCTTTTATGCTTCTATATTGGTCTGTATTTTTGTTAGCTTTGTTATAGGATAAATTGAAGTTTGTACTATAGAAATGCCTCATTGCCTACTTTGGTTTGCGATCATGTCGATCTTTTCCCTTTCATGGACCTGATCCAGCAAGAATTTCAATTCTGAAAACTTGGGTAACTCCGTTTATAGGTATCAAAATCTGTAGGTATCAGTAGTACCAACTGTTTGGTGTAAATAGGCTTTAGAAAGCCTTTTTATCATTGATTTAATTTATTTGCATTTGAATGCTTATTTCATATTACAATCATTTGGTGTTTAGGCTTTAGAAAGCCTTTTTAACATTGATTTAATTTATTTGCATTTGAAGGCTTATTTCATATTACTATAAAGTTTTGAAGTTTCTCCAATAGAAATGCCTTGATGCCTACTTTGGTTTATGATCATATCGATCGTTTCCCTTTTATGGACCTGATCCAGCAAGAATTTCAATTCTGAAAACTTAGGTAACTCCGTTTATAGGTATCAAAATCTGCGAAACCCTTTTTTTTCCCTCCTAGGTAATTCCGTTTATAGGTATCAACATCCGCAACCTTTTTTTATTTATTTTCTTTCCCTTTTATACATTTTTTAAATACGTATCAGTAGTACCAATCATTTGGTGTTTAGGCTTTAGAAAGCCTTTTTAACATTGATTTAATTCATTTGCATTTGAAGGCTTATTTCATATTACTATAAAGTTTTGAATATATCCAGCTTGTGCCATTTCTTTTGCAGGATTTACTGATGAGACTCCTCCAGTCTACTTCTGCAATTTAGGGCCAGATGGTAGACGGAGAGATGCCGATGAAAGGCCTGAGCTATGTAGAGGCACAGTTGAATTTGTTGCTACAAAGGAATACATGGTCAGTTAATTATTTGGGAGCTGTTAGTTTTATTTTCTGGTATTGTTTCTACATTCTGTAATCGTCATTTAGTTTTATCTCTGGGTGCACTGTCCTGGTTTGACTCAAAAAAGTGGGGTTTTCTAATCAACTAACAATGTTAACATCTGGCAGTTGAACTGTAGCTACCTATGGACTTCCAAATTCTGAAAATATTGTGCTGTGAAGTAATGATGTCAGACAAAATATTCTACAGAGAGGAATATGGTTATTGTTTTTTCTTTTGCTATCTCTATCATATTCTTTCTCTTAATCCTTGTCCATTTTCTTTATTGCTATCATTCTAACTTTCTAAGTAGTGGTGTCAATGGTAACCAATATCCAAGATGCATGACATTGCTGTTCATGTTTAGTATGGCCCGGTTCCAAGTGTATGGAACTGATTAATCAATTAATAAAATATGATCTGGGTTTGAAAAAAAACGGTGCCCAATAAAACTAGATCCAGTTAGGACCTGTCATGACTTAGGTATATGATCCTTTCACAATATAAAAGGTAAAAGTGTTATGCTAGTAATTTTGTTCCTTTAATTCTCTTTCCTTTTTTTTTCCTACTACAACAGTAATGTTAATAGTAATTTATATTTTATTATTTATTTATTTTTTATGAATATCAGATTTTATGGTTGTGGCTTGCTTCTGGTTTTATGGTTGTGGTCTTGGTAACAGAATTTCTTGGCTGTATCTGTGATGCCATTTTTCCTTCTCTGTATCTTCTGTACACTATTCGTGTACTGTGTTACCTTTGTTTATTTCTGCTTTAGTCTCTTTTATAAATACTATCCTTACCTTAGTGATAAAAAAAAAATCTATTTGAGTTACAAGTCTATCTTTGCATTCTATAGGAAACATTCAGTTCTTATTTGCAACTTACAAGTGACTGATTGGAATGTCATGTTTCCTGGTTGTTTGTTTTTGTTTCATCAAAGTTGTTTCTTCTGTTCTGCATCTTGAGTTACAGAATATACGATTCTTTATATTGCTTCCATCTTATTTCCAGGTTCGCGATCCAATGCCTGCTGTGTTCTTCTTCCTCATTGATGTTTCTATGAATGCCATACAGACTGGCGCAACTGCAGCTGCTTGCAATGCAATTAGCCAAGTTATAGTAGATCTTCCTGTAAGTAATAATTTCTAGCTGATGCTTGTTTTTTATTTATTTATTTTTTCAGAATCATATTTGAAAGCAAGATATGTATGCAATAAGACATCTTACATGGGCAGAATGGGCATAATTCGCTGAGAATTGAAGTCACATTTTTATACACTAATTAACTTAAATGAAAATTATTTTTTTACCAAAAAAAAGGAAAAAGAAAAAAGAAAGTACATTATCACAACTTCTAGAATTTGAGGTTTCTTATTTCAAATTTGAGCTATTTCACGATTTTCAACATTTCAAAAGGCAACCAATTTTATGTGGGCTTATACAGGTTTCAATATTTTGACAAAATCATGTAGCACTTCGTAGTTTCCAGATCTCATTTTGACTTTGTTATGCAAATATTAAATGAGGGTCCTTTCTTGTACTTATTTTATAACTTAAAACGGAATTATTTAGATTTACATGAAAATGGCCATAAATTCGACCAGTGATAATTTATTTTCATTGATTGATTTAGGTTATGTTGAGACTGCTTTGTTGTTGCAGGAAGGTCCTCGGACAATGGTGGGTATTGCAACATTTGACTCCACAATTCATTTTTATAATCTGAAACGTGCATTGCAGCAGGTCAGTACTCATTAAGAGTCTTATTGCCAGTATGAAAATGGCTGTCAAATGCCATCATGTTTTTTTTTTTTTGGATACCGGCTACAGCATGCACTCATTCAGCCTTCTTTTGCTGTTTCTTTTACTTATTATTTTTTTTTCTTCTGGTTGGCATAATTTGTATCACTGTGTCAAGATTGCATATTGGGGAAGAAATTCCCTTGAAAAAGAGAAGAAAGCAAATAGGCAAATCTATACACACACACACACACACACACACACACACAAAATTAGGATAACCAAGAGGCCACCTTGGATAGTCTCCATATTTTCAATTTTAATTTCCATTAAGGATGAGTACTTGCTCAATTAAAACCCAACTGATATCCAATTGAATATCTGGTATAGCCCTATACTTATCAAATGTCCTTTTATTGTGTTCCTTCTGTCCTCACTGAGACCGGAAATGGAAGATTCTTCCGAACGATCTTTTCTCTAATCTCAAGTAGACCATCTGACCCAGAGGTAGGTAACATTTAAGTTCCTTAGAGAAACCCAATATTTAAGAAGGGAGAGGGAAAAGTTCCACCTACCAAGTAACTTATAGCAGTGGGCACTATCATGATTGACATTTTTCTCTTGCTTATTGCACAGCACCTATTGATTAGTAATTGGGTCCCTTCATGTTTAAGTTGATCATTCATCATATCTTTTTCCATGGAAACTGTCCAAAATTTTATTTTTATCTTTTGGATTAGTAACCATCATATTTCTTTTTTCGAAACAGCTCTCCAAATGAAAATTTCCATTGCAGGAAGTATCAGCATCCCTCGTATCATCCCGGTCTATGACCTGTAAGAGTTTGCCAGTAAGAAGCCATGAAATGCACTTAGAATAGTCCCGTAAATTCTTTTGTCTGAACCTGTAAATCCCCTTCATGCTTGTGGGGAGCAATTTTTTCTCCGACTTTTTTAGAAGTGAATTCCTCGACTTCTCTCACTATATTTCTTATGAAGATTGAACTCAATCACTATATTTCTTGTTTCAAAGTATTCTTTCAATATTAATCTTTTTGAAGAGGCCAATCAGTGAAAACTTGGACAATGGTGTCAAATAATGGCCGCCCCACTCCGATCATCTCCAGAACTGAATACTCTGACCTTCAATCAAGTGAATTCTATGAAATCTCAATGAGAATTTATAATACAAATAGGAATACATACCCTCTATCAGGAGTCCACTTTACAAATTCCCTGCCCCAGTAATTATTCCCATATTCATGGAGGATAAAATCCTCCCCCACAAGCAACATTTGCCTTGCTAAATCTTATCAATTATTTACCAAGAAGTGCAGTGTAATTGTGGATCTAATCCAAGCCTTACAAATCTCTTTCGTTGGCACACCAAATTTCGTTTTGCTAGGTATCTTTGGAGGTAATACATGTTCTTACCCACTGAGATGGGCATCCTAAAGGAATCCATAAAATAATCAGATGACTGGGGAATCATAATGTTAATTGAGCTACTCTTATTCTTCCCCTGAAGTACTTGATCTTCTAACTAGATTTCTAGATTCATTTATTTCAGTTGCTGGATTGCATATACTTTTGAACACTGGTCGAGCTCTGAGAGGAGGATCAGGATATGTGTCTGCCACAAGCACCACTTATTGTTTTCAATGCCAATAAGGAGGCACTTATCATTATTATTATTATTATTATTATATTTTGTTTTCGTTGACTTCTTGTTACCTTATTTATTTTATGTGAAACTTGGAAGCTGCCTCAAAGCAAAATTATTGTTCCACCCACTCCTACTCCAAAGCCCTACTTAATCTAGCTCTTGAGCGTTGCTTTACAGCCTGCTAAGAATGCTGGCCATTGTTTTAGAATCTGAATGTCCAACTGGTTAAAAGAGCTTGCCAGGTTAACTTGGCTGGCAACTGAAATATTAGGAAATGATTCATTTTTCTTTCTTCGTTTCGTTCTATAAAAACAAGAGAGGCAGTTCAACTGGAGGGTCACAGCAAGCCGTCCCCTGATTTTAGCTCATATTGAACTGGGGTTGACCAAACCTGGTTTTGGGGGCCAGGTTCCTGGTCAACCAGTTCTATTGGTCTTCATGGATTTTAAAATTTTTGCCCCAGCTGTCTTGATATTCAAGACTGAATATTAAGTATTTCCTTGCCAAAGGCCTCTAAAATTTTAACAAACCTACTAGTGATATGTTAAAAAGAAATGAAAAGGATGGCCATGAGATACAGGCTGTTGTACATTTTCTTCATCTTCTATCTAATGTTGATTTGTCTAACATATAACTAAGGAAAGTCACCTAACTATAAGCTTTCTCCAAGTCCATCTTGCTTGTCACACTCTTGCCCCATACTTAATCATGGGTGCATATCAATTAATACCCTGCCAAAATGTCAACTCTTCACAAGGACTCCTTGATATTCCAAAACCATCTCCCTTGCAAACTTTATCTTCGTAGAGCCAACATCTACAACAAGCTTATAAACTGTACACACAAGGCCAACTGATTTGGTCATTGGTTATTGCAGCGAAAGTGAATATTGTGTAACATAACTGAAGAATAAAATAGCAATGGCAGATAAAATAAAATAAATATAAACGCCAATTTTCTACTAACAATATACTTTCATACTCATGGTTTAACAAACCTTGAATCCGCTAAAAAAGAATCACCTGTAGTTCTATTTTTACCAGACTTCAGAACCAGTTTTCATGTAATGCTATGTTTTAGGTTAGTGTAAAAGTTTGATGACGTGATAAGAAATGACTATTTCCACCCCCCCGATTTATGAATTTTGTTAAAAGGGATTGAAGTATAATGTACATCTACTGTAGAAAGGAAGGTAGTTTTCTCAGTAGAGTGCTTCTTCTGAGCATGTCACCACATCAGAATAATTGCTTTTGAGTTGGCTGACACCGTAGGCACTACATTTTTGAGTTGGTCAGGCATTGGCAAAAAATATGGGATGTATTGTTTCCTGTTTGTGACGTATGAGTCAGTTGTCCATTTTGTATTAAATCTTGCGTTTGCTTTATTGTGTTTGCAATTTATCTTTGTAATTATTTATGCAATAAATTAATAAGACAATAATTACTTAATGGTGAACAATAATTAGACCTTTTGGAAAAAAGGCTAATTATAAGTTTTACCTATCCTTTATTTTATGTAGTGAATAGTAGACTACCTTATTTGCATAGAATTTTGCTTTCACAAAATTGATCTACATGCCAATGTTAGGAAAATGTCTAACCTAGACTTGATTTAGAGTGGTTGGGTTCATCAGTGATCCTTATTTTCTTTGTAATGGCGAACACATGATTTTCCGCTGGGCCATCTAGTTTTTCTTTTCTTATACTTTTTCATTCTTAGAGAAGCAATTAGGATTGATTTGGGATTTGGGAAGTGAGGAAATAGATCCTGAGATGCAAAAGTAAACAAAAAGAACCATAAGTTTTCTGAAGAAAAACTTACTAGGACCTGGGCACAAAGTCCAAGATTGTGAGGAATCATATCACGGCGATGATCTTATAAACTCTATGTTGGAAT
This sequence comes from Pachysandra terminalis, assembly GCA_031762675.1. NCBI lineage: Eukaryota > Viridiplantae > Streptophyta > Magnoliopsida > Buxales > Buxaceae > Pachysandra > Pachysandra terminalis. The sequence continues at coordinate 13,732 of JAUPMG010220664.1, forward strand.
TTTGGTTTTCAAAACAAGGAACATCAATTACTTTTTTTCCCCTCTCGATATGCCCCTCGAAAGTATCCTTTTTGATATTCATGTAAATCGGTGAATTAGATTGACAGTCTACTTGGAAGTTGAAACTTAGCAGGTCACCTTAAAATGAATCACACAGTAAGGTTCTTTATATACTTTTAGTGGACAAAGGTTTGCTTGAATTTTCCAGATGGCACCAATATCTACTTGTCCAATCAGAGTTGATTCTGGAGTTCCCAAACTTTCCTATTTATGTTCCTTCTGGACAAGTGTCATGTTGTTAAAACATAATGTCCTTTTTTATTACAAAAAGGAGGAATAGAATTATAGTCTAAAAAATTCAGACCAGAGTTTATTTTTATGGTTTCAAATAATCATGTAACTAGAGTTATGACTGTTTTAATGCTAAATAAATATTTGCAGCCTTTAATGCTTATTGTTCCTGATGTACAAGATGTTTACATTCCACTCCAAACAGATGTCATCGTACAGCTTTCTGAGGTTAGCAATGCAATATTTTTATAATTGAGAATTTTGGTCAATTTCCTTCTAAGAAGCTTGTTGCAAACAAATTGCCAGATGCTTATACTAAATTGCAATAATTTTCTGTGAGGATTTAGTGCCGTCAACATTTGGAGCAATTATTAGAGAACATTCCAACCATGTTTCAGAGTAACAGAGTCTCTGAATCGGCCTTTGGTGCAGCAAGCAAGGTAAGTTATATTGTTAAAGGTTCACATCATTCGTGGAGTGATATTATGCAGCATTCTTCAGTTTAGGGAGCATGTTTTATTTTGATTAGCAAGTTGCATGTGCATGCCAATCAATCTATTATCTTCGAAATATTCAAGTAAAAGGAATATATTTCTTGTCTATGTACATAATTCGGCAACTTGATTGTATGTTTGTCATTCAACTATGAAAAATAAAAAAAATGTGACACCCTTATGTGGATATACGCACCCATGTAGTACTTGTTAGTATGTGCACGTGTGTGCTTATACTTTTGTGTGTATGTATAGATAGATATAGAGAGTGGGGTGGGAGGGTGCTTTATTCATTTAGTTCTCTATTTCAGGCTGCTTTCTTGGCAATGAAGAGTTCTGGAGGAAAACTTCTTGTATTTCAGTCAGGCAAGCTCATACCTATTTTTTTCTTTGTGTTTCTAGCATATTAAACATGTATTGTAATCCCACTCCTATCCTTTGTTCGTTTAGTGCAATTTATGGCATTTTAACTCTTCTTTTTGTAAAATAAATCTAGGATATTACTACTGAAATAGAATAATCATTTGTAGACTTCTGCCAATCTGATTCATGTGCTTATTACAGCTGATATTGCAGTTGTGTGAAAAACTAATACACAATACAATCACTGTAGCATTTAATCACTATGTATAACATCATTGCATTCCTTTTTAAAAATCACAGATTTTGGCTGTCAGCACTGAAGAAAACTGTGTAGATGGTCATGCTTTTGGTTATATTTCTTGCACCTGAAAAGTTAGTGCTCTCCCTCAACTCTAGGTGTGGCTTTACGATGATCACTCTTTGGTCAGATGGTTCTCACTTCATGGAGATTCTTTCAATGTTGTATGATGTGGTGCTATACTGATTCCTTGGTCTGATGAGAACTGAGAAGGTAGTGATATTTCAGTTTTGATTGTAAGTCCGTGACATATTAGTCGACGAGAAATTAATTTTCAAGTGAATTCTGAAGCACAGCAGCAATGTGTTGTGAGCTTGTTCCAAAAATTACCGTGTGATTCTTTCTTGCAACTATTCAAGTTTGTCTACATAGACCATGTTAGATCTTTCAAAACCCTGCTTCAGTTGTTTTTTATTTTCCCCACTATCTTAGTCCACTTGGTTTTTGATCTTCCCCTCTCCCATTTAGAGCTTCCAACTTGGTTGAGACCATTTCCTCTCGCTGGTTCTGTAAATAACTAAACCATACCGCTTGACTCTCCTTTATTGCAATAAGAAATGGATCTTTCTTCCGGCCGAGGGTTCTTCAGGGGGGATTCTTGTTATGTGGGATATTGATAAAGTTGAGGGTGGTGATGTGACGATTGGTTCCTTTTTGTGTGTCTGTGATTTTCAAAAACTTGGATGATGGTTTTCAGTGGAAGCTTTCGGGAGTCTACGGTCCTAATGGTTATAGAGATAGGGAGGCCTTTTGGGTGGAGATTCGTGATTGGGCTCGTAATAATTTGCATCCTTGGTGCTTGATTGGGGATTTTAATGTGGTTAGATCTGTGGAGGAGCGCAACAAAGTGTGTAAGACTTCCAGAAGTATGGCGAGATTTTCTGCGCTTATTCAGGATCATGCTTTGGTGGATTTTCCTTTATTAGGTGGTTGGTTTACTTGGTCTAACCTTCAGGAGAACGTTCTCTGTTGCAGATTGGATAGATGCTTAGCCTCGGTTGACTAGGATGCTCACTTCCCTCATTTGTCCCAGAAAATGTTGGCCAGACCAGTATCTGATCATTGGCCGGTGCTAATATTGATGGAGGTGATTCAACAGGGACCGTCCCCTTTCCGGTTTGAGAACATGTGGCTCACCCATAGCAATTTCTTAGAAGAGGTGAAGATTTGGTGGGAGGAAAGGGATAGGGAAGAGACTAGTTTTGCAGGTTTTTCCTTTATGAGATCTCTTAAATTTCTTGAATCTAAGATCAAAGATTGTAATAGGGAGTGTTTTGGGGACATTTTTTTGAGAAAGAAAATTATCTTGGATGTCATTGAAGAACTAGATTTGGTGGAACAGCAAAGGGGGCTCTCTATGGGGGAAATGGATGGAAGCATAAAGAAGATTGAGCTGAATGATATTCTCAGACAGGAGGAGATTAGTTGGAGACAGAAATCGAGGGCTACTTGGCTTAAAGAAGGGGATGAGAATACCAGATTTTTTCATAAGTTAAGCCAATGGCAGAGCAAAATCGAAGGCTATTTCTAAACTTGTGGTGGATGGGAAGGATATAGAGGAGGTGGAAGGTATTACGGAAGCTATGATGGATTTTTATGGTAAGCTTTATACCTCGGAATAGGATCTGATATTTAATCTTAGGAATATTCCGGCAGTCGTTCTATCTCTTGATAAGACTTTATGGCTGGAGAGAAGTTTCGAGATCGAGGAGGTTTGAAAGGCTATCATGGGTATGGAGAAAGATAAGGCACCAGGACCATATGGGTTTACTATGGCTTTTTCCAGGATTGCTTGGAGGTGATTAAAATAGATCTTATGGGGGTATTTAAGGAGTTTTTTCTTAATGGAGTGATTAATAAGATTACTAATGAAACTTTCTTGGTGTTGATTGCCAAGAAGACAGGGGCCAGCGAACTTAAGGATTTTAGGCCTATTAGTCTGATCATAGCCTTTACAAGATTATTGCGAAGGTTTTGGCTGAGAGACTTAAAGAGGTGATTGGGGATGTGGTCTCTCCGAATCAATCGCCTTTTATTGCAGGAAGACAAATTCTAGATAGCGTTCTGGTGGCTAATGAGGTGGTGGAGGAAAGAGAGAGGAGTGGTAGTCCAGGTCTATTATGTAAATTGGATTGGGAGAAGGCGTATGACAAGGTGGAATGGGGTTTCATTGATTCTGTGCTAAAGTGGAAGGGGTTTGGCACTAAGTGGAGGAAGTGGATTCATGGTTGTCTATCGAAGGTATCTTTCTCGTTTCTATTAATGGGAGTGTTCACGGTCATTTTGAGTCGTCTAGAGGGGTTAGACAAGGGTGTCGGTTTCCCCATATACAATATGCCGATGATACTATTTTTTTTTTTTGAGGCTAATGAGGAGCAGGCATATTGGATTAAGGCCATTCTGAGATGTTTCGAGATGGTTTCTAGTCTTAAGGTTAACATAGATAATCTACCATCTCAGATTCAGCAGTTTGCAGATTATTTGGGTTATGGGGTTACTCAGCTCCCTATTAGATATCTTGGTCTTCCATTAGGGGATAGCATGGTGTAAGGGATCGAAAGGGGCCGATCCCCAAGTTGGTTCCGATCCGAGACAAACCCCCAAAGCTATGGATCGTTCCGATCCCGAGATGGATCGGGCGACCCATCTCGGGATTGGAACGATCCAAGTTTTTTTTTTAATTAAATTAAGCCGGTCCGTCTCGGCCGATCACGACCTGTTTTCCGAGTTTATACTCTAGGGGCCAGAGTTACGTTGATTAAATCGGTCCTGGCTAGACTCCCGATCTATGACTTATCTCTGTTTCGAGCGCCGATTAGAGTGGTTAAGGTTTTGGAGAAGGCACAAAGGGACTTTCTGTGGGAGGGAGGGGATAAGAAGAAGGATCATCTGGTCAAATGGAGTTTGGTGTTTAAGAGTAAAGAAGCAGGTGGTCTTAATCTGGGTAATATTCAACGTTGGAATTCAGCTCTACTTGGCAAATGGCTTTGGCGTTTCGGCAATGACACAGAAGCTCTTTGGTACAAGATTATCGTAAGTAGATTTGGGATAGGCTTGAATTCCTGGGATATTAATCAATCTGCTAGAATTTATTCACATAGTCCTTGGAAAGCCATTTCTGCTTTAGCTCCTTTTCATTCTATTATTCATCTTGGGTTAGGGATGGGCTCTTTAATCAGGTTTTGGCATGATTTATGATGGGGAGAGTCTATTTTTAAAACTAGATTCCATAGATTATTTATGGTGGTACAACATCGGGATGCTGTGGTTTCTGATGTTCTTTCCTGGTCTTCCATAGGTTTAGTCTGGAACCTCCCTTTTAGAAGAGATTTCAGATCTGCTGAGTTGGTGGAGTTGTCGGATCTTTTTGATTTACTCAAATTTTGTTTCATTGATATAGACTGTCAGGATTATTGGGTGTGGCCTCTGGAGTCTAGTGGTGTTTTTTCCACTAGATCATTCTTTTACTTTCTTGGTTGGGAGAAGAATCTGAACCCTCCTCCTTTTAATGTCTCCAAATTCTGGAAGGCCAAAGTCCCTCCTAGAGTTAGATTATTTGTTTGGACTACTCTGCTATATCGTATTAATACCTATGATTTGCTTCAAAGGAGGAGAGGCAATATGGCGATCTTTCCACATATTTGTTTCATGTGCAAGAATCAAGGGGAGACAGTAGATCATCTCTTTCTCCATTGCTCAATGGCAAGAGGGATCTGGATGTACTTTTTGCAGTTGATGGGTTTGGACTGGGTCCTACCGGAACATATTGTAGAGCTGTATGATCAATGTCGTTTCCAGGGATTGGGGCCAAGAGGCAAGGTCTTCTGTGATGCTTTCTTCTTCTCGGTTCTGTGGATTATTTGGTGTGAACGGAATAGGCGTGTGTTTGAGAATATTCAACGCTCCTTGTGGATTATTGATTCCATTATGGCTACTCTGGCTAGCTGGATGTCCATAAGGCAAGAATTTAGGGGAATTTCTTTGGATTGCATTGTTAAAAGTTGGTACGAGCTGATTATTTCCCCGGTAAGTTATCCAAAGAAGGTTGAGAGATGGAAGATGCCGCCTAGGGGTTTCATCTAGGTCAATTTTGATGGATCTTCTTTGGGTAATCTGGGAAGATCGGGGATTGGAGGGGTGTTCAGAAATTCGGAGGGGGGGGGGTGTATTTTGCATGTATTTTCTGGTCCGATTAGTAATGCGGATTCCATTTTGGCGGAATTAAGAGCCTTGATTGCTGGCCTGACTGACGCTAGAAAAATGAATTTCGAGCCTTTACGGGTTGAAGGTGATTCTCAGTTGGTTTTCTCGTGGATGATTGGTGAGGTAAGTTTTCCTTGGAGATATGCCCATTGGATTTGTCATGCGCGTTATCTGATTATCTCTCCAAAGGTTTGCGTATTTCTTTTAGTCGTGTTGAGATCAACTAACGAGGATGCAGATTTTTGGGCTTGATGTGGAGAGAGTAGATTTTGGGGCTGGCAGGCCTCGGGGGGAAGAGATTGAGATGACGGATGGTTAGCTTTGTATAATTCTATTTTTTCTTTTTTCCTCCTTTTTCTGGTTTTGCTTTGTATTTTGATTTTTTCTCTGAATCACATTTCGTGATTCTTCGCTCCTGTACATACTTTTTGATGATTAGTAAAATTGCTGTTAATGATCAAAAAAAAAAAGGTCTTAACACAGAGACTTTTCTTTACTGTTCTTTTTATCCTTTACTTGTGCTGCACCTCTACTCTGGCGCGGCTTTGTAAAAAAATAATATTTACTATCTATTTTTCTGATCGGTAAAGGTTTAGATTATTTATATATTAACATGAACCAAGTAAAGAAAATGCCAAGCCCTATGTCCATGGAGGGTATACAATGTTACCAACAAGGAAAGAAAAAGAGGCAAATCTATCTGGCTACAAACTAAATACAGAACCCACAGATCACTCCCATTATTAAGAAAAGCAGAAAGGGAACATCTTTGAATTCTGACAGAATGGAAGCCCAGGGGAACAGCAAAGGAAGCACTTTCCTCAAGATGAAGGCAGCTCCATGCTCTACTCCTTCAAAGATTCGGGCTGCTTCTCTCCCTAAAAATGGTCCAGCAAATCACAGAAGGGCACATGTTCCAGAAGAATGCCGGTCTTCTCCTATCTTTCCTCCGATCCCAAGAAGACAGGATGGCTTCAATGTTGTTAGGCTGCACTTGACACACATAAAACTTCTTCAAGACGAAAGTCCAATAAGCAGAAGGCCACCTCACAATGCACAAGAAGTGAGCGACCAATTCTGCTTCCGCCTGATAAATAAAAGCACCTATTGGGAATTGACCAATTTGCACTCACCATTGATGCTGACTGTTTTCCTTGCTCCAATTTTCTTATGGCATTTGGTTCCCCTTGAACTCTGGAGTACTCTATCCCAACAATGTATCCTGTTTGGCTATTTCTTAAAAATATGCTGATAATAGTACGTGACTCCAATATAAATTTACCAAGTGTGCTTTCGTTTACTTATCCCTGAAAGATCTATCAAATTATTTTGAAACAGAGAAAATGAGTTGGCATAAAAAATACCTTTAATTGAAAGAAAGAGAAAAACTACTCATGATGGATAGATGCCCAGTTCGCACTGGTTTTTACTATAGTCTTCATTGATCTTCATGTGTACACACAAGTTTTGTTGGTGAACCAAGCCTAGAGATGTCTAAAACCGCTGAGGTACTGGTTTCTTGTTTGATGACCGGTCTAATCCTGTTTTTAAACCACCGAGTTATTCTCCCATTTTCAACTTCATAATCAATCTATTGTTGGTTCTTTTGAGTTTCTAGTGGCCTTTTTGTTTTTTGTATTCTTTTGGTACTAGTTATAGATATAGTGTATGAAGCTAGGTTTTGCTTATATCCTGTCTTTTCATGTGTCTGTTAATTACTTGAACAGTTGCTGGAGGCTGTCATTCTGCATAGACAGCATCTTTCATGTAAACTTTGTAAATTTTCATTGGGTCCTTTTGCTTGTCTACCTCATATTAATATTATGTATTGGTAGTTTATCAGATCTTTTAATGATTGTAGTATGTTGCATACAGTCTTGCCATCAGTTGGCATTGGAGCTCTTTCTGCCAGAGAAGCTGAAGGAAGAACTAATGTCTCTGTAGGGGAGAAGGTATGTCTACCTAACAGAAACTTCTCTTTTCTTCTTTTATTTGTTGTTATGGTCCACCTGTTCTTTGATTTTGGTACATTGCATCGTAGATTTAGCTCTTTTGGCTTGGGTATCTAAAAAAGAGCAGCCTACTATCCCCATTTCTGTGCATGCAGTTCAGATCTGATGAACTGCATCCGTGTAAACCTGATCAAATCCATATAACCCTCTGACCTACAATATCTCAGGTGTTTCTTGCATTTTGGGCTTATCTTTTGGTATAAGTTCTCTTGATGGTCCCCTTAACTAGTGGGTTCTACCCTCTACCTGTCACCACATATGTAGATGAGGAGAGTTTTGTAGGTATCTGAGCGGCTTCCATTCACAATTATAAAGTGCTTTTGATTCTATATTTATGATGAGAATATCCTTATATTCATTAGTTCATTTCAGGGTTATTCCTATTATCTCATGCATCTTTGGTTAGAACAGAAAGGCGATTTAATCTTGTAAATGTAAAATGTTTTTGTCATCATTGTTTATAATTTTTTTCCCAACCATGGGGAGCGGCATATTAAATTGTCACTACTTTTACATTCAAGTTCAAGAATGAATGGGTATATTCATCTTTTTTCCCCTTCTTAATACAAGAATAATGGCTTAGCTGCTTAGTATTGCATTAAATGAAGGAGAGAGATACAAAGCATGGGAGAAAAGATACCGTCTCACAAAGAGAGAGAGAATGGAGCAAAACATAAATTTTCAGTTTCTTTAATCTAAACAAAAGTCATCTCAAGGTCCTCTTTTTCTGATTTCTCTGTAACTCCTCTAAAATGCTATCATCAAATCCCTAACTTTATCCATGAATGTCCTTGGGTGAACTTGAATCCTTGAATATTCTTCTATTTTACTCCTTCCAACGAAAAAAAGGTGCCAACTGGAAGAATCTTCCCCAGGATTTTGCCTCTGACACCAGAAGTGCAACTGCACCAGAAATGAGAAAAAGGAAACAATAACATCCATAATCACTCGAAACTTGTTCACTTCTCAGAGAGGGATGCAAACCTTCTAACTACTCTGGCGGTGCCAAGATGAGTAGAAGTATTGTTTGGATTCTCGTATAATACAATGATTTGGAATCTGCATTTCCCCATGACTGAGATGATCAATCATCTGAGTGTTTTCTTGCCCAAACTTTTCAAGCCTTGGAGGAAGAAATACATAAATTTTCCTGATTCTTTCTGTAGAAGGCTGTAAAAGGATCTAAACATATAAAGAAACTATGCCTTCGGATCTGCTTTCCTAACCAAACAATCTTTGTGACCTGCAGCAACTGGGCTTTTCTCCATATGCTAGAGTTAGGCCTACATAATCTCGATCTCTCAATCATTTGTCCAAGTGAAATAAGATTCCACATTATCACTCCTTCCCAGGACTCCGCATTATTGTCTTTCCCTGGTTATATATTGTAGAAATGCAGTTTTTTTTTTCAGGTTCCTGTTAAATTATGAATCCTTTCGGTCATTGACATAATTGCTTTTATATTTCATAGTGAAACATAAATCCTAATTGGTTTGCTTGATAGAGATCTCTTGCGGTTTGTACTGAAGTGTTCTCTATATCATTGGATTTTCAGGAGACCCATAAATTGCTCCAACCGGTAGACAAGACTCTAAGGACTATGGCAATAGAATTTGCTGAGTATCAGGTGAGATTATGTTACTAAAATCTTCTTAATGTCAGGATTATGATTTGGAAATCTTACCATTCATGATGATTGACGTCTGAGGGTTGACTATTTGAAGTGAAATTGGAGATGGTTTGTATAATTTGCTTTGGAATTATTAACAATTTCATACCAACCAAAAAAAAAAAAATATTAACAGTTTACTATTTTTCAGGTTTGTGTTGACGTCTTCATTACTGCCCAGACACACATAGATATTGCTTCCATCTCTGTTGTCCCAAAAACTACTGGAGGGAAGGT
>JAUPMG010220881.1:0-23298 GCA_031762675.1 Pachysandra terminalis
AACTAGAAAACCTAAGTGTTCTATTTATAGGCTGAACTGGTCGGATTGTGAATATCTTCAGCAGCGGGGGTAAATCGAGGTTTTGGTTCATATCTTTTCCGATAGGTCACGTATGCCAGCTCTGTTAGAGGGCTTTTACTGATGGAGTCGAGGCGGACGTAGTAAGTCGACTAATATAATTTATTGCTTCATTTAATAATTAAACTCCTAATTAAATGTCTAATTTTAACTGCTCGGTCAAGTTGGCTCCTCAACTCGCTTGAAATCCTTAAGTTTGTCTAATCTTTTTAGGTCAGGGTTTCGTTGGTCACTAATCTCAGTTAGTCGTGAGATTAAACTTAATTATCTAGATTAATTGAATTACTAATCCTCATTAGTTAAGGGTCAATGATTGGGTCATTACAACTTAACAACCAGATTAACACAATATGAATGAAGTTATTAATTATTAGGCCCTTAGTGATTTAATCCAAAGAACAGTATCCACGTGCCCATACACGTCGATAATCCTTTAAAAATTATTACAGACATCCTACCATTGATAAAACAAATCAGATCTAACTATCTATATTCACATTCCCAAGGCATTGGAGTCATAACCCTAATCTAATAAGTCTAGGTTATAGGCTAGTAGGTAAGAGTTTGGATTACATCACATGACTCATTATTAGCATTCTATTGATCTCAATAGTTCATCATTATTAAGTGACTCCACAACCTTACATACTACCTAAACCGAGTCTAGTCAATCTATCATACCTTCTAATCTCATATCTAGGTTGTAGGTTGGTTGACATGAGTTGGGAGTATCACAAAAGTAGGCACACAGCCATCACAGTAGGCACACAGCCAAACTAGACCTCACTAGGTCACATGGAACCATCCCAGACTCAACCAATAGCTCAAACCACCTAAACCCGACTATCTATTAACTCTGTGATCGATCATAGTGATTTCGATCTCAACTCCCTACGATCGATCTCAATAGGATCGATCCTAGGCAAGTGCGATCGATCGCACTACCTAGAAAATACCTTTGTTCTGCAGTTTCTGAGAAACTATAAACATAAACCACCAAATTCGTTTTAAATACTACATGAGAAATTCAATAGCATTCACAAACTCTTCACAACAACTAGAAATCACAAACTCTTCACAGCAACTAGAAATAAAAAAAAAAAAAAAAAAACATCAAACCTTTCTCATGCTTTCCTTAATCAAAACATATGCTTTCAAAGGTAAAACAATTTCTGTAATTGTTCTGAAAACAGAATTCAAAATATACAAAAATATGAACAAGAAGAGACAGGATATGTACTTGCTGAAATTCGAGAATGGATAACAGAGAATGGAAATTCAACTTCTAGTTTCGATTCCTCTTCTTCTTTCTTCTTCTTCTACAAATTCCCAAAGAAAATCTCAGATTTCCTTCTTCTCTCAAGCACTCACTTCTCTCAAGATTCGTCTCCCTCACAAGCTCTAAGTTCAGATTTACTATGCACCAATACAACCGTTGTATTGCTAAAAGAAAGTGATGGATGGGGTTGAGAGAAATGGGGATGCATCTCCCCACTTCTCCACGTCTTAGCCAAGTTCAACCACCAGTTCAAACGCCCTCTGTGTGCGTTCAGACAATTGGGGAAAAATTTTCTTACAATATTAACCCAAAGAGAAGGGCTAATATCATATGGGTCCCCTAATTCTAATGTTAATTACTAAAGTACCCTGAGCATTAATTTAGTTCTCAAACCTTATAAATATAACTAAAGAGTAATTAATCAACTAAGGGGGTAAATTAAATTAAGGGATCTAGGTCACTACATCAACCTCCTATGAGGTTCACAAGATGTTCACAAGGACGCTTATCACAAAAAATTCTTGCCCATTAAAAATTGTATTTGGTGAGAAAAATTATATAAAAATTAAGATGTTCATGTACATAATTTGGGTGTGAATCTTTGTGATCTGGATCACAAGAAACCTCCTGTGAACTTCATAAGAGGTTGACACATGTTCACAAGTGGCCCTATTAAAAAAGGTGACCTATAATTTTTAAAGGAAAAATTACAACGAGATGCCTCATTTATATTTGTGAGACATTCCACTGCTTAAAATATGCAAAATGACACTCGAGTGCTCCTTTTTTCAAATCTGTTAGAAGATAGGAAGAGCGTTAAAGCTGTAGAGTAAAAGACAAATATGTCCTTGAAAAGTATTAATTTGACAAGCCTCATCCTCTATCCTAATAAATGGCCAAAATGCCAACTCTTTGGTACAACAGTAACAGTCTTCAATACAACTTACAAGTCTAATTTTTTTTTTGAAGGAATGCACGTGTGAAATAGAAACCCAATCAACGATAGAGATCAAAGTACTCCAATTGCTCTTTTTTTCACACCGTGCCCTTGTTTACATCGATTATGAGATGCCATTTGACAAGATGGGTTGTGATCTCTTGTGAGTGAGCTTGACAAGATGGGTTGTGATCTCTTGTGAGTGATCGGACTATAAAAAAATAATAATAAAATAATACAGTAATTCTGAGTAAGCTAATGAAGTAAAGAGAAAATAAGAAAAATGCATGCAATAAAAAAATATCTAATTGATTATTTATAGATTTGATAATGGGTATAGCGTAGTTGCCAAACAAGGTTTAAGGCTCGGGTATGGCCGGTCCCAGTATGGACCAGTGGTACTATCAAATCCAAATCCGATACAAAAAATATGGTCGACTATTACAATCTCAAAAAAATAAATAAATAAATAAAAAATTGGGCCGCTCTGTAGACATGATTATTTAAGGGAGATATAGACTGTTGGATGTTAGCGGTATAGAATAATATAATAGCCCTATTCCACAATAAAGAAAATAACTTCTTAATAGATGACTTAACTACAACAGAAACATATTAATTGCAAGTTGCCTTATTTAAGGGATTAAGATCTCAAAGTTTGGAATGATTGTTTTCTTTTAGAATAGAAAGAATCAAAAAGAATATGGAAAGGAATAAAAGGAGAAACAATTCAAATTCCAAAGGAGAGGCCATAAAAGGGGTTGTTGGTTCTGAAAGAACAGGGCTTCCAAGAGTCAAAAAAGAGGAGAAAAAAATACAAAGAAAAAAAGGTGGTCGTGTGAAAGAGAAGGCTGGTCATTTGAGAAAAAAATGGGTTTTGCAGAACCATTATCAGATCTCATTTGTGATGATGAAGTACGTCCTAGCATCATCCATTGATCTCTCTTACATCTCACTCATACCATCTAAATGCAAGAGTATCCAATTGCAAGAGTGAGTACAAGATGATCATCACGACCTGAGAATAAAAAAATCAGCAAGCCTTATATGATCCAAATCTCACTACCTTCACAAGGTCATAAGCAGTGAGCCCACGTCAAGCCAATAATGCCATCTTTCTTTGATCAAAGCTTTATGTTAAACGTGTTATCAAATCAGGCATCGAGTTTGAAGTAACCCTTCATCAAAACATACACTTCGGACCATACGATTGAAGATGACTATCACTAACATTGAGGTGTACGGTTTGGATTAAGGTAAACACCCCCTCATCATCATCAAAATCTATGGTTTTGATTAAGCCAACGGTTCCGTTATCGCCATCAAAGTCTGCGAATCAGATTAAGCCAACGGCCCCACTATTATCATCAAAGTGTTCGGTTTGGATCAAGCCGAACGGTTCCTTTATCATACGATCGATGATCCTCATCATCGCTACCAAAATCTACGGTTCAGATTAAGCCAACGGCTCCGTCATTGCCATCAAAGTGTGCAAATTAGATTAAGCCAATGGCCCCGTCGACATCATCAAAGTGTACGATTTGGATCAAGCCGAATGGTTCATTTATTGTACGATCGACGATCCTCGTCATCACCATCAAAGTGTGCGAATCGGATTATGCCAACGACCCCCACCGTCATCATCAAAGTGTACAGTTTGGATCAAACCGAACAGTTCCTTTATCGTACGATCGACGATCATCATCATCGCCATTCAAGTGTGCGGTTCAGATTAAGTCAATGATCATTGTAATCGCCATCAAAGTGTGTGGTTCGGATCAAGCCAAACAGCCCGTCACCTTTCGATCAACAGAGAAACAGAGGACCCTGTTCTTTGCGTAAAGTTATAAAGGGACAAAAAATAACTGTACTCATTAAATTCACAAATTAATAAAGTTTGAATTTGTCGACTATTTTTCGCTTTCAGTTATTTTAATTGCGCGAAATTTGTGTCTACAAATTTCTGGCACTCCCGGTGAGACAGTTCTTTCCTCTCATCTCTCTAGTTGAAATTTGAGTCACCATGCCTCCAATGGGTTCGCAAAATCTCCGCGATAACAAGGATGTCAAGAATGCCGATAAGATCCAACAACTCCTTCGCGGGACCCATTACACGAAGTCGTTCAAAGGCTACAAGCTCGAATACTTCATCATCAAATACATCAAATGGATCGTTGGAAAAACCAACTGGTCCGTCCGACCAAATCAAATCGGTCATTTCCTTGACATCCTTAAGGCTAAGGAAAGAAAAAGCCGTGAATCAAGGAAATTCGTTGCCACCAGTGAAGGATTTCATTCTAGAAAATCAAATTTCTGATTCTTACTCTAGCACTGGTTCAACACCTGGAACTCTAGAAGATGTAGATTCTCGCGATCAGTCAGAATCCTGCACTTCTTCATAATCCATTATCATGCCTGCCATGATGACTGGGGCAACTACAGTAGATGAACAAATTGCTGAGATGGCCCAAGCCATTGCCAAACTCACTAAAATTGTCAAGGGCAAAGACTTACAGATAGCATCTCTCATGAATAAGCTAGAAGGTCAGGATGTTGGTGAATCGAGTCGAGGACCTGGGCATCCCCCTGGCTTCACACCTCAAGTCACACTTGCTGCTAGTGCACCACTTGGACCAACTGCGGCCCAAATAGTACATGAAGAAGCACAATCAACATCAATAGCCTTGCCGTCTGTATGACAATTGCAGGACATGACCATGAACACCATTAGAGCACGATATAGAGGGGAATCACAATCCATGATCATGTATTCAAAGCCGTACACTAAGGGCATCGACAATATGAGAATGCCGATGGGTTACCAACCTCCTAAATTTCAACAATTTGACGAGAAAGGCAACCTAAAACAACATATAGCGCATTTCGTAGAAACTTGCAATAATGTCGGCACAGATGAAGATCTCCTTGTAAAACAATTCGTCCGTTCTTTGAAAGCAAATACATTTGATTGGTAAACAGATATGGAACTGGGAAGCATTGACAATTGGGAACAATTGGAGCGGGAATTTCTTAATCGATTCTACAGCACTCACCGCACAGTGAGCATGATGGAGCTCACTAATGCAAAATAGTGGAAGGATGAGCCTGTAGTTGACTACATTAGCCGGTGGCGCGCAATAAGTCTCAATTGCAAAGATCGTCTCTCAGAAATCTCCGCAGTTGAAATGTGTATTCAGGGAATGCATTAGGGGTTCCTTTATATCCTCCAAGGCATTAAGCCGCGAACATTTGAAGAGGTAGCCACGCGTTCCCATGACATGGAGCTCAACATTTGCTACCCATGGAAATAAGAACATTGTAGATGTTGATCTACGTGAAGATACAATGGATCGAAAGAGGAATGACAAACCCTTCAGAATCAATGTTAAAGAATCTTTGACATTCACCACAGCTCCACTAAGAATCCGAGGGAAACTGATTAAAGAGAAGAAACCAAATATTGCACAATCAAGCAAAGGGTGTTGGTATACTTTGCAAGAGCGCGAAGAAAAGGAATATCCATTCTTTGACTCTGATGTGCCATGCATGCTTGACTATCTAGTAGAGAAGAAGCTAATAAAGCTGCCCGAATCTAAGCAGCCAGAAGAAGCAGAAAAGGTTGATGACCCAAAATATTGTAAGTATCATCAAGTCATCATCCGGTAGAGAAGTGTTTTGTTTTGAAAGATAGAATCATGAGACTTGCAAAAGAAGGAAAGATCCTCTTAGACATGGACGACGAAGTGGAGGAGTCAAACCATGCAGCTATCACCATGGGACCTGTAAGCCCTTAAAAAATGACTCCGCCAAACTTCCCACAAAGGGAGTTGATCCAAGTTGTTCAATTTGGACCACTAGATTTAGAGTCACTCTCTGCTTCGTCTCAATCTCATAAAGCACCCGAAGCGATAAATTCAATATTTCGACATCCCGTCAATGATATTAAAGATCTTTTAGAGCCCAAGTCAATTGTAGCAAATGAGGAAGAGCGGATTAGTGAAGGCTTTGATCCAAAGGCTTACAAAATCATGGCTAATGCGGGCTATAACTTTACACAGCCTGATACATTGGGAGAACTGCATTCCAAAAACACGGGTGAGAAAGTCTACGAGTTTAATGAAACCCAACAAAAACTAAGACAGAAAGGGCATAAAGTAGACCATCCAAAGATAGGCATTGGCTTCGCATCTGTTGAACCCGTCTACATCTCTGCCAAGAGTAAAGGAAAGAATGTGACCATACAACACATCATTGTAGAGGAGGCTGATAACACTATTTCAAAATCAACTCTTGCTCGTGTCTCAGCTTTTGATCGTATTGAGCCTCCTGCCCCATGAATCTCGATATTCGAGAGGTTGGGAACAACATCACAAATACAAGATGTGCATCCTCACGCAACACGAGATTCAGCTATCTCTCGACTTGGAATATCTGAGCGAATGCTATGATCAATAAAGAGAAGTAAAGAAACTACTGAGTTAGAAGATCACAAGGAAACTCACAGTCAATTCCCATCTCGCACGAAATGTCAATCTTCATTGATGGTGACTATGGATGGGGAGCTTAAAGTCAAATGTCGCACCATCATACTAACAAAACCATCATGGAGTACTGCTCAAGAGGGATCCTTTGAAGATGAAAGTGAGGATGTTTCCATCTATCATATTAATGTGGAAGTGGAATCAGAGTCAGGTACCCTACTTGATGATACACCCCCAACACTCAAGGATAGGGGGGAAGAGATTGTAGATGAACTCGAAGAACTTAACCTCGGAACATCTGAAGATCCGCGGCCTATCTTTATTAGTACATTACGAACACTACAGGATGGACAAAGGAAAATTGGTTCGATCAATGGAAAGTTTCTAAAAAGGTACTATGCTTAAAGACACAATGATGCTTCATGTCGTACGAGCTTAAACTACATGATACTCCTGGCCCATATGAGTCTAAACTATGGAAGGCAAAAAAATGCTAGAGTGAAAACTCGAAAGGGCGGTCTAGGCAAAAAGAAAGGCATAAAAAAAAAAGAGAGAAGAAAAAAAGGCGAAAAGTTTAGGTTGAAAACCTGAAAGGGCAGCCTAAACAATCAAACGAACCAAGTGCGACTTGATCCCTACTCGGGTATGTAGGGAACATGGGAAGTTACTCCAGGTCCAGTCCAAATCATCATCATCCACCAGTTTGTTACTCTTGTGGACTCCGCGAATGGTTTGCAAAATTTTTACGCCTTAGTCAAAGTCATATTTGCATACAAACCCAAAAAAAGAGAGAACAAGGAATAAACATGTGAAAAATTGTGCGAATAAAAGGAAAATAATCTTTTGAGTTTGATGCTTAGAGACAAGCTTAACTATCAAAGCTGTAAAGGGTTTAAATCATCCAAGTATAGAGGAATCACATGTAGCCATCGAATTCAAGTCGTGTGCGGGTTAGACATGGGGCTACAAAGTCAAGCCGCATGTAACCCAAAACCAGGCTGCAACCAAGTTGGGCCGCACATGATCAAAGTTAAAGTTGCAAGCTCCCGAAGTCAAATAGCATGTAACCTAAAATCAGGCAACAACCATGTTAGGCCACACCTGATCAAAGTTAGAGTTGCATGCTCTCAAAGTCAAATAACATGTAACTTAAAATCAGGCCGCAAACAAGTTAGGCCGCACATGAGAGCAAAACCAGGCCGCAACCAAGTTAGGCTGTACATGATCAAAGTTAGAGTTGCATGTCCTCAAAGTCAAATAGCATGTAACCTAAAATCAGGCTGCAACCAAGTTAGGCTACGCCTGATCAAAGTTAGAGTTGCATACCCTCAAAGTCAAATAGCATGTAACATAAAATCAGGTCACAATCAAATTAGGCCGCTCGAGACCAAAATGAGGCCACAATCAAATTAGGCCGCTCAAATCCAAAATGAGGCCGCAATCAAGTTAGGCCACTCGAGACCAAAATGAGACCGCAATCAAGTTAGGACACCCAAAACCAAAATGAGACCGCAGACCAGTTAGGCTGCTCGAGACCAAAGTGAGGCCGCATTCAAGTTAAAACACTAAAGACCAAAGTTAAGTCATTCAAGATCAAAATGAGGTTGCAACCAAGTTAGGCCGCGAGACTTAAAGTTAGGCAACCCGGTATCAAGCCGTCAAGAAATCGAGTTGCATGCCATCAAGATCAAGTCGCATACTACTCGAAATCAGGTCGTATCAGACAAGATAGCTTCTAGCATGAAATACAATCGCCAAGTGATCAAGCCACATATGGCCTAAAGTTGAGAGTTATAATCTGACTGCAACTAAAGCCAAGTCACAAATTGGTCGATGTAAGTGAATCTGTGGATTAAAAAAAAAAGACCTAATACCAAGTAGGGGTTTCTCAGATCTCCACCCTTGTTGATATTACATAAACAAAGTAGAAGATCCGAGGGGACATTTGTAGACATGATTATTTTAGGGAGGTCTAGACCGTTAGATGCTAGCGGTGTAGAATAATGCAATAGCCCTATTCTACAATAAAAAAAATAATATCTTCTTAATCTGCGACTTAACTAAAACAGAAATATATTAATTGCAAGTTGCCTTATTTAAGGTATTAAGATCTCAAAGTTTGGAATGATTGTTTTCATTTAGAATAGAAAGAATCAAAAAGAATATAGAAAGGATTAAAAGGGGAAATAATTCAAATTACAAAGGAGAGGCCATAAAAGGGGGGTTGTTGGTCGTAAAAGAACAGGGCTTCCAAGAGTCAAAAAAGAGGAGAAAGAAATACACAGAAAAAAAGAGAGGTGGTCGTGTAAAAGAGAAGGCTGGTCATTTGAGAAAAAAATGGGTTTTGCAGAACCATTATCAAATCTAATTTGTGATGATGAAGTATGTCCTACATCATTCATTGATCTCTCTTACATCTCACTCGTGCCATCTAAATGCAAGAGTATCCAATTGCAAGATTGATCTCTCTTACATCTCACTCATGCCATCTAAATGCACGAGTATCCAATTGCAAGAGTGAGTCCAAGATGACCATCACGGCCTAAGAATAAAAAATCAGCAAGACTCATATGATCCAAATCTCATCACCTTCACAAGTTCATAAGCAGTGAGCCCACGTCAAGCCAATAACGCCATCTTGCTCTGAACAAAGCTTTATGTTAAAGGCGCTATCAGATCGGGCATCGAGTTCGCAACAACCCTTCATCAAAACATACACTTCGGACCATACGATTGAAGATCACTATCACTAACATCGAGGTGTACGGTTTGGATTAAGGTAAACGGCCCTCATCACCATCAAAATCGACGGTTCAGATTAAGCCAACGCCTCTGTCATCGCCATCAAAGTGTGCGAATCGGATTAAGCCAACGGGTCCGCCGTCATCATCAAAGTGTAAGGTTTGGATCAAGCCGAACGGTTCCTTTATCATACGATCGACGATCATCATCATCGCCACAAAAATCTAAGGTTCAGATTAAGCCAACGGCTCCGTCATCGCCATCAAAGTGTGCCAATCGGATTAAGTCAACGGTCCCGCCGACATCATCAAAGTGTACGGTTTGGATCAAGCCAAATGGTTCCTTTATCGTACGATCGACGATCCTCGTCATCGCCATCAAAGTGTGCGAATCGGATTAAGCCAACGGTTCCGGCGTCATCATCAAAGTGTACGGTTTGGATCAAGTAGAACGGTTCCTTTATCGTATGATCGACGATCATCATCATCACCATCCAAGTGTGCGGTTCGGATTAAGCCAACGATCATTGTCATTGCCATCAAAGTGTGCGGTTTAGATCAAGCCAAACGGCCCATCATCGTTCGATCAACAGAGAATCAGAGGACCCTGTTCTTTGAGTAAAGTTGTAAACGGACAAAAAAGAGCTGTACTCATTAAATTCACAAATTACTAAAGTTTGAATTTGTTGACTATTTTTCGGGTTCGTTTATTTTAATCACACAAAATTTGTGTCTACAAGCCCAAACTGGCTAGCACTAGACCGATCCAAATTGTAACCGGTCTGGACCATCTAATACACAAATAAAATATAAAAAAAAACAATTGCTAGATTGGTTGTACCAATCACCATACCGGTTGTACTAGTCGGTCCAGATCGGTATCAATTGTATCAGTCCGATCCATAATCCCACATACTAATGTTTTTATCGGAGTTTGGGACCGAAAACCACTGCTAATTGTCATCATTTTCAATATCTATGTGGGGGTTATGGATCGGACCGGTACAATTGATATCGGTTTGGACCGACCAGTACAATCGGTATGGTGATTGGTACAACCAATCTAACAATTGTTTTTTTTTTTAGTTGTGTATTGGATGGTCCAGACCGGTTACAATTTGGATCGGTCTAGTACCAGCCAATCTAGGTAGTCCATTTTTTTTTTTTTTGAGATTGTAATAGTCGACCATATTTTTTGTATTAGATCTAGACTTGACAGTACCACTAGTCCAGACTAGGACTAGCCATACTGGTTCGATATCCTCACAAATTACTAAAGTTTGAATTTGTTGACTATTTTTCGCGTTCGGTTATTTTAATCACACAAAATTTGTGTCTACAAGCCCAAATTGGCTAGCACTAGACCGATCCAAATTGTAACCGGTCTGGACCATCTAATACACAAATAAAAAAAAAAAACAATTGCTAGATTGGTTGTACCAATCACCATACCGGTTGTACTAGTCGGTCCAGATCGGTATCAATTGTATCAGTCCGATCCATAATCCCACGTACTAATGTTTTTATCGGAGTTTGGGACCGAAAACCACTGCCAATTGTCCTCATTTTCAATATCTATGTGGGGGTTATGGATCGGACCGATACAATTGATACCGGTCTGGACCGACCAGTACAATCGGTATGGTGATTGGTACAACTAATCTAACAATTGTTTTTTTTTTTTTTTAGTTGTGTATTGGTCGGTTCAGACCGGTTACAATTTGGATCGGTCTAGTACCAGCCAATCTGGGTAGTCCATTTTTTTTTTTTTTGAGATTGTAATAGTCAATCATATTTTTTGTATCAGATCTGGACTTGACAGTACCACTAGTCCAGACTAGGACCGTCCATACTGGTCCGATATCCTCAATCCCGAGCCTTTAAACCTTGTTTGGCAACTAAGCTAAACCCATTATCAAATCTATAAATATTCAATTAGATATTGGTTTATTGCATGCATTTTTCTAATTTTCTCTTTACTTCATTAGCTTACTCAGAATTACTGTATTATTTTTTTTATTTTTTTTATAGTCCAATCACTCACAAGAGATCACAACTCATTTGTCAAGTTCATGCAAATGACATCTTATAACTGATGTAAACAAGGGCGTGGAATTTTTAAAAGCGGAGTACCCAAAGTGGCATTTTGCAAGGGCATATTTGTCTTCTTATTCTACAGCTTAAACCCTCTCTCTATTCTCTTAACGGATGTGAAAAACGGAGCACCAAAGTGCCATTTTGCATCTTATAAGCAGCGGAGCGGAATGTCCACCAAATAAAAATGAAGCATCTCGCTATAATTTTCTTATTTTTAAAATCATAAGAAAAGAGTGAACATGAGGGCCCACTAGTTTAATCGGCTTCTACTTTAACAAGTAGAAACTGGTTAAAGCGGTGAGCCCGCCTAAAAACGCGTGTCATGTGAGGTTCACTTGAAGTTTCTTAATTGTGATCGAGATCAAGATCAATGAAGAACCTCAGTCACATAATTGAAGGCTTAGATGGATTTTTTTGTCTGTTTTAAAGTATGTATAATAGGAATGAATGGGGGCGGATCCTCTGTTAGCGAGCTAAAAGGATCCCTTCTGTTAGCTGAAACAACCATCCCTTCTGTTAGCTGAAATAACCACGAGGGAAACTGTGGTGAGGGCAAATATACCAACGAACACAAAACCCTATTGTGAAAAAGGCCAAAGAAGTCCGTAACAAAGTTAACAATCAACGGGAGCAAATGTTACGTGATTTTACACATACTGAAACTTATTTTGGATAAAAACAAGTACCAACAATTTTGTTGGAATTTCACACATTCAAAGAAGTTTAAGACGACGACTACTAGATGATCGTTTAAATGATCATTTCTTAATTAAGAATCCCAAATGGGGCCAAAGGCAGCTATCCCTGCATCCTTGCATGCATTAACAACATCTCTGCTACCTTGAGGATTACTAGTAACAATCACCACCTCAGCATTCCACCTCTTCGCCGCCTCTACACTCATCTCCGCCACATTTGGCCGACCAGACACCGCGGTGTCATGCACGATCACCTTCTCCTTCGGAAACCCACTCACCATCTCCTTTATTTCCTTCCCAAAGTTCTGCTCCACCCCTTTAGCCACCCACACCAAGCAAACATCAGCTGAGCTCGGCTGCAGCAAGAACGACAGGAACACACAGATACCCGACCCGGTCGCAACCAACACCACCCTCTCGTACATGTTCGCCAGATACGGCAAGCCCGCGAACCGAACCTCTCGGACCCATAGATGGCTTGGCGGGTCTGAAACCAAGGACTTCGTGAAGTCCCCGACCGCACCCGCGAGCATCATGTGATCTTTCTTCCCGTCAGAGATGATACCGAAGGCGTGCCACTCCGAGAATGGTGATGGGCTGATTCGCCCTAGAATCCCTGCCTGGACACCTCCCTGGAACTTTATGATCGATGCGTGGTTCGAAGGACCAGAGACCTTAACGGGTACCCGTCTAACCGTGGTCCATGGAAGGATAATTGCAATGGTTATAACCAAGGTGAACCAGAACTCTTGTTGTTTTACAAGCCTAAAGTTGTCCAAGTCGTAGGTTTTCAGACCCGGTTGATAACAGGTTGTGAGAACGACGAAAACCCAGACCAGAACCAGAGCAGTCCAGCCGGCGAACCGGTGGGTTCGTTCGAAGATGTTGTGGTGGAGGTGGCGAACCAGAGGGAATGCTGCTATGGAAGAAAGGCAGATGAGAAAGAGGATGGTGGAGGCAACACCTATGATCTCCGGTGATGAGTTTTCTCTGTCTTGAAGGGTGAGGATAAGAGCATAGAGAAGCCAAGCAATGGAGGAAACCCCGCAGCCACTGTGAACCCCACCAAGGCATTGGAGGAAGGAGGTGGTTGCTGTTTTGAGTTGCAGAGGTATCCATGGCTTCCCCAATAGCGTCACTGCCAGGTAGAAGACGATGCGTAACAAAGCTTCGCTTCGACAGAGTGTTAAGGCTAGTATGTTAGCAATGGAGAAGAGAGCTGCTCGTTTCTTCGCGTATGGGAAGTGTCCTGTGACTGCTAGGGCTAACCCTAGAACGTTCAAGGTTAAGCAAACCACAAAGAGACGCTTATAGACAGTGAAGAGTCCTTGATCGAGAAGGATAATGGAAAGCCTTGATTCTTGTTGAGGCTTTGGCTTTGGCTGCTGCTGCTGCTTTTGTTTGTAAACTTCTTCATCGACTGTCACTTGTTTCTCAACGTCCTTATAATCTTCCTCCTCCAAAAAAACATCATCGTTATCGTGGTCGTCATCCTCAACTTCGAGATCACAGAAATGGCTACTGGGTCGACTCAGTGACCTCTGAATCGCATTTGACATTGGGAAAACCTTAAAAGAGCTCCTTTGAGTCCAAGGAAGCCATACCCAATTGCCATTATTGTTATTATTATTCTCTTCTGCTGCATTAGCAGCTGCTGCAATGGCAAATGGGCTAGCTTTCTCAGGCCTAATCTCAAAAGCAACTCCTCTGCAGCTTGAAAACCTAGCTACCTTAGCTTTGTTTTCCATGATTATTACTAGAACAATATAATAATTCTCTCTAAAACAAACAAGGCTATTGCATGCAGAGGGATATATTGAACTTGATTTGGATTCATAAGACACTCCAATTTATATAGAATCCTAAAGAAGCTCACAGGTAGATCGATGCAACTCTGTCGTCCAACACCATCAATTAAACAATATGAACATTTGACTTGGTCGGATTCATTGGAGGACCCGTTCCTTTGGTCTTATTTCCTTTTTTACCTGATCTTGTTGGGAAGTGCAGGCATAGAAGCAACTGGCTAACATGTAGATTTGTAGAGCTTAAAGAGAACCGTCTTTCCTCTAAAAAAAAAAAGAAAATTAGAAAGACCGAGTCGTAGTGAAATTCAAATAAGCTATAAGACTTGGGAATCGATGGTTCATGCGTTCGCCGAAATATATATATAAAAAAAGGGAAGCAATGTGTCCTGATCCTTTGGAAAGGGATGTTTTCTTTCACTTCTTTTCGGAAGGTAGTGATTGGAGGTATTTTGCTGAAACAGTTTGTATGGGTCCTGATCCGGACTGGAACCGTCCTGTCCGGTACAGAAAGTAATTTTTTTTTTTAAATTTGGACCGGCGAGATCCGTCACCGAACCGGTGGTACCAGTTGCCAGGAAGTTGGACCAGTGGCATCAGTTGCCGAACCGGTGGTACTAGACGATAGACCGACGGAACCAGTCATCAGACCATCAGAATCAGTGACCGGATCGGCGGTACCGGTCACTGGACCGTCGGTCCATAACCCCACGATACAACTGTTTGAATCTCGGGTTGGGACTGGACGGCTATCGGTCCGGCCAACCAATCCATGAAACCATGTATGGGACCAAGCAAAGGAAGCTTGTCTCTTATGACGAGTTTATTAGTAAGGTTTTTGTTAGAGATGTTGATGGCTCATATTCACTTAGTCTCTAGATCCAAGGGGTGGGCCCAATGGGGCGGAGCACTATGAGGAGAGGCCCCTCGTTGTGTGGGTCAATATCATTTGGAGGGGGGTGGGCCCGAAATCCCCCTTACTATGGTAAGGGTACTTACTATGGTAAGGGTATGTTGGGAATTTATCTTATATTTCGGATAGAAGTATAAGTGAAAACCCTAATTCATTTTTGCTATAGTGAAAATTTCTTCTATCCCGTGAACATAAGTTTTGTTGTGTGTATTGTTTGATTTTCGCTTTTAATGTTTATTATTTTTGCTTGATCCCTATCAACACGTTTTTTTTTCTCTTTCGAATCTGTAGCTTGGTGGTGGGTAAAAGATGGCTTGAGGTTAACACATACCTGTTTAGCTTTTCACGTTAAACATGATCTAGTTTGTCTACAGAGAATCGGCTTTCCTTTGCGTTAACTACTATATACAGCAGTTAGAAACTATGTTTTTTTCTCTTAAAAATTAAGTATTCTGTTGAGAAAAAGCATGGAGACCTGAAGCTTTTTTCTACCAACTAAAGTTAAGGTTACGAGTCCATAACTGTGATCTTTTCAACGATAAAGTAACCAAGAACTGGTTAAGTTAACGTAATACGCGTTATAGCTCATAAGAATACTTGTGCTAATTAAAGATTTCGAGATATTTCAGATTCCCCCTTGTACTGTTAACTCAGGATATTGGGTTATAGATTAATCTAATACATATTCTCCCTAATTATGATGTGAGTTAATAATTCGTGAAGGTCTTGATTTCTTGAATATTTGATTATTTATTTTTATTTTCAACCTATTGAATTTTTCATTTCCTTTGCTATTTATCAGGTTAAAGTTTCCTATATATAGCGTTGTTTCTCAATATCTTCAGTAAAAAGAAACATCTTAAGGATTCTGTTTTGGCACATGGAAGAGGATTGTTGATTGAGATCAAGCAATAATAATAAACGCAGTAAAACGAAGATCAAAACAATGCACACAGATATACGTAGTTAAGCAAAGCTTACGTCTATAGGAACGAAGAAGTTTTTACTATGTCAAAAACAAATTAGGATTACAAATTATATTCTTACCTGATATATAGGACAAATCCCTAATATATCCTTACTGTACCTCAGACCTAACCCCTAACCCCATGATACCGACCTGGCACAATAAGTTACGCGTGACCTGAGAAGGATCTCTCCCCATGGGGTCCCTAAGATTCCTTCCCCTTGAATCTAGAAACTAACGAATATGAGCCACCCATTATTTCTAACATTGACCCTTGGCTTTAAACAGCAGGAGATTGTGTGATTAGGCAAAATGGGTGGACGGTGACAAGCATATAGTTTGGTAAATATGCCGTGTTCCGAGATTTCCCTATCAGACCAACAGGAAAAAGTGAAGCATCCTTGACTATATCAAAGAAAATGACTGGATATTTCAAAAGGGAGCAAAATCATATTTATTTGTTCACAACAGTATGAACAAGAAAAAGATCCAAACCTACAGGAACTTGTTCATAAATTTCTACTTGTCCACAAGTTGCTAAAATCTGGTTCAAATCACATTTTCTACTTTCACAATACCTACACTTGCATTCCAAGACCCACCGACATGAACACACAATAAAGCAAATATATGGGATCACAATAATATACTGGTTAGAGGAATTCCCCATTAGTCCAAATTAAAGAGTGATTCAAGGAGAAGATAAAGGGTGTGATAAATATTTAATTGAGGAGATCCACGATAATATACTGGTTAGAGGAGTACCCCAATATTAGTCCAAAGAGTGATTCAAGGAGAAGAAATAGGCAAAAGATTTATGGTATGATAAATATTTAATTGAGGAGATTTAGTAGATTGTTTTGAATTATGCATTCGGTTGATTCAACTTCTATGTGAAGGTGCCACTTGATTCAGTGGTAAGGGCCTGGTGGGTTTGTCCCTAGGTCTTGGGATCAATTTCCGTCTTCACCGTGTGGGTGTGTGAGTAAGTTAATCCTTCCGATCAAGCCTTCGGGCAATAAAAAAAAAAAATTCTATGTTTATATTTTATATCTTTTTCAATTTAAAACGCCAATAGGTTTGTTCGTAAATTTAATGGAGAATTTCAATGAATTCAAATTTATTCATGGTATCAAAGCTAGGGATCTCAAGGTAAAATAGTAATTTTATAGGATGTTTATTATTCTAAGCATAGGATATTTATCATACTTTCCGTCATCTAATTTTGTAACTAATCTAGAGCTTTTGAGCATGGATGAAAGCACCTTTTGCCGAACCATATAAATCGTTATGTATTGTTAATTTTTTTTTCTTTCTATATATCCTTTCTTTCAGAACAGAAACCATAGACTCCACATCTCAACAATTAAGGCCTGCTACGGGAAGTTGTCCTTAATAACAAGAATGAGAAAAGAACATGGTCAATTAAGGCTCCATTTGGTATTGCTTTTCGAAAGTTACCATCATAAGCAAGAAGCGAAAAATCATCTTTTTATAAGAACATTTTATGAAGAAAAACCACTTGGTAAGCTATTGATTTTGTGTTGAGAAGTTGAAAAAACAAGTTTAATTGGAAAAAAAAAAAAAAAAAGAAAAAGAAGAAGCAAAGCAATTGCTTATTTACTTTTTTGGTCATATAAACACGATTAAAATTGTGAGTTGGTCGACGTTTTCTCCAATATCCAACTCATCAAAAAACATGTCATAAATTGTTGCTAAACATGATTAAAATTGTGAGGCAATCGATGCTTTCTCCAATCTAACCCATCAAAAAGCATGAGAGGTCTCAATCTCATTGCAAATGACAAATCTCCAGAGATAGTCATCAGTCGTCGAAAATAGTCGTCAGTCTTTAAAGATGATCATCGTTCATCAAAGATAGTCGCTAGTCCTCGAAAATAGTTACCAATCGTCAGAAATAGTACCCAGTCTTTGAACATGGTCACCGATTTTTAAAGATGGTCATCGGCGGGACGTTAGAGATAATCACCGATCGTCGGAGATAGTCGGAAAAAATGTCTGGTGCCTTCTCTCATCCCTTCAAAGACTTTGGAAGCCATCAGGCTCTTTAGAATTTAAGGATAAGTATGAAACCAACTTATTGTTTAATGTGAAAAGCAATAATTTATTGCTTCTCACTTTAAGCAAATAAATTGCTTTTTTTCTCCTCTAAAAATACTTAAATGTACAACGAAACATTCTTTTTTGCTTTCAAAAGCAAAATTTTACTTTCAAAACAAAAAAACACTTTCAAAAGGCAACAGAAAACGGAGCCCAAGTAAGCCAAATACATGGTCCTTTCATCAATGGCAAAGTTAGTGATTCACATATTAATTTGACAGCAAATTAGAAGCTGGATGGTCATCAATTCTGAAAAGGATAGTCATCAGCGTTCACTGCTGCTGATAGACATGAAGTATTGATGTTAGGAATGGTGTATAATCCTTGTAGCAAACCAGAAGCAATCCATTTGTATGCAACTTCTGTTAGGTGAATGCCATCCCAGCTCACATATAATGAGGGATCATCGCAAACACTTGCACCCTCATAGCTACAAACCGCTGACTTGTTATAATTGTATGGACCTCCCCCTCCACAACATGCAGTAAGAGCTCCTCCAGAAAAACCTGCAATTAATTACGTACATGGAAATTAATCAATGTAATTTACACACACATATATATATTCTTTAATGTGTAGTGAAATGTTTCAAAGATATATCATCAACCCATATTAAACTGAAAATCATTTTCTGATGATGGCCTTGAATTCTATTGTTTCAATTCAAAATCCTTTAAAATTATCAAACAATAAATATCAAATTTTGTCAAAAAGATTTTTTTTTTTAAGAAGAGTACACATAATAAGCTACGTTATAATGAAATACAAAAACAATAAAATAGATCCTTGTACCAACTAGTTGGCATTGGCAACTCAAAATCATTTTCCTCCATTCCAAACTATAGTAAAAGCTCAAATAAATAAATAAAAATAAAATAAACGGTCTGTTAGAGATAGTGGCTCATATTCACTAGTTTAGATCTCAGGGGAACGACCTGAGGGACCCCATGGGGCGGAGTGAAGCGGCAATTGGTGTTGGGTAGAACCATAGGTGTGGGGGGATCCTTCCCTCCTGCAATATGGTAAGGGTCTATTGGGGATTTTGTTGGAAGTTCAAACAAATCAAAAGCTCTTTCGTTTCCAAAAAATCTTTTGATGCTTCAATTTTTAATTGATGTATTGTAGGTAACGAAGAGTCCTTTTGTGCCTATATATATGTTGGCATTGTAAGGTGTTATACAGTTGAAGTAAAACAGTAGTTTCTTCTTCTTCTCTATTTTGTGTTCTTCTTTTGGTTGATAGAAAGAGTGATTTGAATGGTAATTGGTTTCTTTCTTCCTTCAAATTGGTATCAAAGCTAAGGTTCTTCTAGAAATGGGATCCAACATTTTCCAGAAACAAATTCCTAGATTATCAAAAGATAACTATGGATCGTGGTCTATTCAAATGAAAGCCCAATTTGGGTTTCAAGATTTGTGGGAACTCATTACCAACAGATTTACGGAACCCACTGTGGAGGAAGAAGCTGATTACACAACATAAGAAAAGAAAGCTCTCAAGGAGCAAAGGAAGAAGGATAAAAATGCCATATTTCTACTCTATCAAGGGTTGGACGAGCCTACCTTCGAGAAAGTTGCCGAAGCAACAACAAGTAAACAAGCATGGGAGATTCTAGCTTCCATTTTCAAAGGAGACAAACGAGTAAAGCTGGTCTGTCTCCAAACATTATGAGGTAAGTTCGAGGCTCTTCACATGAAGGATGACGAATTGGTATCCGATTATTTCTCACGATTGTTGGTAATCATGAATTGTTTGAAAAGAAACGATGAGAAACTCGATGACATATGAATCGTTGAAAAGGTACTTCGATCCCTTCCCTCTAAATTTGAGCATGCAGTTGTAGCTATTGAAGAGTCTAAGGACTTGGAAAAGCTTACAATTGAAGAGTTGTTGGGTTCACTACATGTACATGAGCAAAGGATGCAGAAAAATTCTAATCATGTTGTTATGGAACAAGCACTTGAGTCAAAGCTGACTCTAAATGATAAAAGAAAGTACATCACCAACCGTGGTCGTGGTAGAGGCTAGGGGCGTGGTGTTAATCATCGATCGGGTCAAAGTCAACAGGAGAATCAAAGCTTCAGAGGTCGGGGACAAGGAAGCTACTGAGGAAGAGGAAGATTTACACATGGACGTGGAATCACCAAGAATGTCCAATGTTTCAACTGCAAGAAATTTGGACACTATGCCTCAGATTGTTGGCACAAAGATGATGAACAAGCCAATGTTGCAGAAGCAACAAATGATGTTGGTAACAATATTACCCTACTTCTCGCTCATGTTGATTCAGATTCACAATATAAGGCTTGGTACCTCGATTCTGGCGCAAGCAATCATATGTGCGGAAAGAAAAATCTGTTCGTAGAACTCCCAAAAAGAGTTTGCAAAAAAGTGAACTTGGGAGACTCCTCCAAACTCTCATTTGAAGGCAAAGGGAAGATAAAAATCTATCAAAATGATGGTAAGACAGAGTACATTTCTAAAGTTTATTATGTGCCTAACATGAAAAGCAATATTCTTAGCATTGGATAGCTACTCGAGAAGGGGTTCAACATACATATGAAGGACTACTCTCTCATTTTGAGTGATACATGTGGAAGGATTGTGGCTTGTGTTCCAATGACCAGTAATCGCATGTTTCTGTTATATCTTAACATGAAGTCCGAGAAGTGCTTCTATGGACTCAAAGCTAGTGAGTCATGGAAGTGGCATCTTCGTTTTGGTCATTTACATTTCAACGGCCTTAAGCTACTATCTTTAGCTGGCATGGTGCATGGGTTACCGGTGATCGAGCCACAAAGCAATGCTTGTGAAGGAAGTGTACTTGGCAAGATGGCACGACTTCCTTTTCCCAACGACAAATCTTGGAGAGCAATAGCACCATTGCAATTGGTTCACACTGACATATGTGGACCAATAGAGCCTACATCCTTGGGAGGTAATAGACACTTTATTACCTTCATTGATGATTTCAGCATAAAACTTTGGATTTATTTTCTTAAAGAAAGTCATTAGCCTTTACTGTGTTCAAAAACTTTAAAGCTCTTGTTGAAAATCAAAGTGGTCATAACCTTGTAACTCTCCGCTCTGATAAAGGTGGCGAATACACCTCAAAAGAATTTGATAAGTATTGCAGGGAATAAGGTATAAGGCATCAGTTTACTACTGCTTACACACCACAGCAAAACAGGATTGCCGAAAGAAAGAATCGTATCATTCTTAATATGACCAGAACTATGCTCAAGGAGAAAGAACTGCCAAAGCAATTCTAAGTAGAAGCTGTGGCATGTTCAGCTTATCTACTCAACCGATGTCCTACCAAAAGTGTCAAGAATATGACACCTCAAGAGGCATGGAGCGGCTACAAGCCAAGTGTTGCACACCTAAGAGTTTTTGGGTGCGTTGCATATTCTCAAGTTCCCAATTCTAAGAGGAAGAAGAGTGATGATCGTGGTGAAAATGTATCGTCCTCGGATATAGTGAAGAATCAAAGGCATACAAGCTCTACAACCCACTAACAAAGAAATTAGTGGTAAGTAAAGACATTGTTTTTTTTATGAAGGAGTGTGG
Organism: Pachysandra terminalis; assembly: GCA_031762675.1. Taxonomy (NCBI): domain Eukaryota; kingdom Viridiplantae; phylum Streptophyta; class Magnoliopsida; order Buxales; family Buxaceae; genus Pachysandra; species Pachysandra terminalis. Next base: position 21,688 of record JAUPMG010220881.1, read on the forward strand.
AGCTGGAGTGATGAAGAGAAAGCCAAAGAACTAAATGTGTTGGAGGAGCCTGAAGATATTTCATCAGAAGCTCTACAAAGTACCCCGCCATCTTCTCAGTTTTCAACACCAACCGCAACATATAGGGACTCTCCACCTTCTGTGGGAGATAGCAGCAGGAGATCCTCTACCAATCAAGGTACAATTAAGATGAGAAGTCTCAGGGAAAACTATGAGCAGACAGAAGATTGAGAGACTAATCTTTTCTGCCTATTTGCTGATCATGAGCCTCTTACCTTCCAAGAAGCCATTGATGAAGATTGTTGGTAATCGGCAATGGAGGAGGAAATCCATGCTATTCGAAAAAATGACACTTGGGAGTTGACAACACTCCCACCAAATCAAAAGGCTATTTGTGTCAAGTGGGTATATAAGATCAAATGTACTGCAGAATGTGAAGTTTCTCGATACAAGCAAGACTAGTAGCTAAAGGCTACAAACAAAAGTACGGCATCGACTATGAAGAGGTATCGAAAGAATGACAATTGAGAGTTGACAACACTCCCATCAAATCAAAAGGCTATTGGTGTCAAGTGGGTATATAAGATCAATCGTACTGTAGAATGTGAAGTTTCTTGATACAAGCAAGACTAGTAGCTAAAGGCTACAAACAAAGGTACGGTATCAACTATGAAGAGGTATTTGCCCCAATTGCGAGACTTGACGCAATAAGATTGTTGATCACACTTGCCACTTGTCACATTTGGAAGATTTACCAACTTGATGTCAAATCATCCTTTCTCAATGGCATCCTTCAAGAAGAAGTGTATGTACATCAACCGGAAGGTTACATAAAGTCAGGAGAAGAAAGCAAAGTGTATTGCCTTAAAAAGGCGTTATATGGCTTAAACTAGGCACCAAGAGCTTGGAACGCATGCATCGATAGTTACCTTCATCAGAACGGCTTCATCAAATGTCCATATGAGTATGCTGTTTATATGAAGAAAAATCATCGAGGTGAATTTCTTATTATTTGCTTGTATGTTAATGATCTGCTATACACAAGAATAGTAGTGAAATGTTCAAGGAGTTTGAGATGACAGACAATGGGCCGAGGTCCTCCTTTCTTGGGCTTGAAGTAAAGCAACAACATGATGGAATTTTCACACGAGGGAGATTTTAGAGAAATTCAAGATTGATAGCTACAACCCTCCCCAGTTGCAACAAGCACAAAGTTATCAAAAGAAGGAGATGGTCAAGCCATTGAACCAACTCTTTACAAGAGTTTGGTTGGAAGTTTGAGGTACTTAACAATTACAAGGCCAGATATTGTTTATGGAGTTGGACTTGTAAGTTGATACATGGAGACACCAATGGAGACTCATTGGCTAGCTGCAAAAAGGATCCTAAGGTACATAAAACGCACTTTGAATCTTGGTTTATTCTATGCCTATGGTGATGAAGCAAAATTAGTTGGATATATATTCAGATAGTGATTGGGGAGGTGACCAAGATGAGAGGAAAAGTACTACTGGCTATGTGTTTTATCTTGGTTCTATAAAGACATATCAAGGGAAAGCACATAGAGGTTTGGTACATGTAAGATACACATTATCATGTGTATCTCACCTA
>JAUPMG010221415.1:0-23289 GCA_031762675.1 Pachysandra terminalis
GTGCCAACACACATATTAGAAAATAAAGAAAACTGATTAAACCAAGATAAACAATTCCATGTCATTAAATGCCAACTTAGACTTAACAGATTCCTTCCCCTGAAGACTCTACTAATGATGGCAAGAAGGATATCAATCTAGAATACTTGCTTTGGAAGAGGTCAGACCGATTACTTCGTGGATGGATTATCTGGATGTTATCTGAGGAAGTTCTAGATTTGGTGATCAGACGACTCCGCAGCTCAAGTATGAAATACTCTCAAAGAAGCTTTTGCCCAAGCTTCTTAGGAACGAGAGTTCCAACTCACACAACAACGTAATTACATCACAGGAAAGACCCATCCACTCCTCTTAATGAGTATCTTTGTCGTTTTAAGACTATATGTGATAACCTAACAGCTATTGGCAGTCATGTTAGTGATAAAACTAAAGTTTTTTCTCTATTGACTAGCCTTGGAGCAAAATATGAACCTTTGTTGATTTATATATTTCTTCTGTATCCATATCTTTAATACGCAGAACCCCCGTTCAAAGCGTTCGTTAAATTGCCGTTGCAATGGGTCTCACAAGGTGACACTTGTCAACCCCTTCTGAGATTCACAAGGGGTTCACAAGGAAGGGGATCACAGTAGATCCTCCTCCCTAAGAGACTTAATGAACTTGAAACTGGTTTTTTACTTTAATCGGCTTCTACTTTAACTGGTGATGGCCACTCTTTTTTGTGGGCCCGCCTGAGACAAGTACCAATTCTCATGTGAGGTTCACACACGGTTTACACAGCCCAAGTTCAAAGAAGATCTTCATTCAACAATGTGGAGTGTTGCACCATAGAACTGGGGGACGGGATCCTCTGTAAGGTAAAGCCCTACCATCGCCCTGTGGTGTAGAGACAGCCCCGTAGGCGAAAATACCATTTTGCCCCTTGGGTGCTGTCTTGGTGGACCTCGCCTATCCAGGACTATCTCTACACCACACCGCGACCGCAGGGTATTACCTCACAGAGGATCCCGGCCTAGAACCGGGACTTACTGTTTCAAGTACAAAAGAAAAAGAAAACTATAAAGAATAATACTTCTCATTTTTTCCTCACATATTTATATTTTTCTTTATTTTTCATTCTTCTATTATTCTTTTTTCCCCCTTAATCTTCAACAGTAGTTCCACATCAGAGGTGAGCAATTAGTCAAACCGCGCACACGCCTGAAAGATTTCATTGCTTTTTTATGTGTGCTTTCTTCACCAGATTTCATTGCTTTTCTATGTGTGCCTTCTTTAGCTCCATGGAACTGTTACATTCTCTGAAAAATCGTCCGATGATGCAAGCAAGCTGCCGGTCATCCCTAGCTCAGTACTCCAAATAAGATCGCATAGATAAATTACACTTGCTCAGAATAACTCAAATATACAATCTTGACTTAGTCAATATCTTTAACACTCCATACCCCTTTTCACTTGATGGAGCAAGCTAGTGCTTTCCCCCCGGCACCGACCATCACATGGTCATATTTGTTCTCTAAACTTCCAATCGCATTCATTATGTGCAACCCATCCTTCACCACAACTTCACGATACACAACGCGATCACGGTTCACGATAAAGTTTAATTCGTCATCAAGAAGGTAGAAATTCAGAAAATAATAAATAAAAAAAAAAAAGAAGAAGCTGATCACCTTATTTCCAAAAGGCGTAGTAGATAATCTTTAAAACACCCTTGAAATCCATAATAAGACTAATAGAGATGGCATGTCGAAAGCTCGTGTTGCAATACATGGAAGAGAGTAAGGTCTTCAACAGCTTTCCCAAGTATCCAATCAAAAGGATACACTGTAATGTCACAAATGACTTCCAATCCTGTACAAATACCGATTACAATAAATAGAAAAGGGAGAAAAAAAATCCAAAAAAAGAAAGGAAGAAGAAAATCCAAGATCAAGAACTCGATCCTTTCCACTAGTGTGGCATCAAGAGGTGGACCATCTGGTATACACAACCCTAGAGAGAATAAGTAAGCTTGTCGAGGTGCTTATCTAGAAGGATAATAATGACGCCTATGGTGACCAATTAAGAAGGAAGAAGAAGGGATTCAGTCCCAATGAATATAACCTTTTTCCTTGGCTTGAGTTTTAATGAAGAAGATGAAGTATATGATACTTAAAGCAGCCATCATCATGAATGTTTAAAACCTCTACTTCATTTTCATTCTCCGAAAGTCCATGTTGTGTGCATGGACTGATGGACCTAAGACGATATATACAACCCTAGACACCATGAATGATGATGATAATTCATTCACGGTGTTCTTACACACAATATGGCGTTTCCACGAAATAAAGTAGAGGTCCTAAACATGCATGATGTCCGCTTTAGGTATCATATACTTCATCTTCCTCATTAATTACAGTGAAGATGGACACATCTTTGATATTGAAGCCAGGGAAAAAGGCTATATACATTGGCACCGCATGCCTGTGGATCATCAAGACGGAAACGGAGAAGACAAAAGGATGATTTTCTACTCTGGCACACTGCTGCGTCGCTTTATATTACCCATCGATTCTTATGGATGGATGGGCATTCTCCGCACCTCGAATTTTCTCTGTCCACAATAGGTTTCATAGTTGAGGCTATGGAAGAAGAAAGAAAAAGGTGAGGGAAAGCAAAAAAAAAAAAAAAAAAAAAAACCAGAACAGATAACAGAACGTAAGTTATGAACTCGTTATTATAATAGGGAGGAGAAAGAAACAGCTAGTTAATTCATGTTTAATAGTCTTACGTGTCACTTAGTGCTAAATCCGAGCCGGGATCTTATGTGGTGGGATTTCGTGTGCTGTGTTGTAGAGACAAATCCCATGAAGTAAAATGGTATTTTCTCCCCCGGGTGTGAGCCTCACTTCGGGTTTGTCTCTACAGCACATGACGAGCACACGGAATCTCAGCACATAAAATCCCGGTCTGCTAAATCCATGGTCATCTCAGATGAGAATTCTACCATGGCGACCTCGGTATAATACCAACCGGTTTATAACGGTTGAGATTTTATAAGTTTTCTATCTAGTATTCAAATTAATAAATATCGGATTTTATAAGTTTTCTATCTAGTATTCAAATTAATAAATATCGGCACCGTAGATTAACTCCACTCCAAAAAGGAGAATTCTCTTATGTCGACTTCGGCATAGTAACGACTGGTTAACTGTTGAGATTTTATAATAATAAAAAAAAGTTGGGCATATATAAATAGGGTAAGACGAGCTCAAAAGATAGGATCATGAACGGGCCTTATGCTCGGCCTGACCCAAGCCCAAGCATTATGTGTAGACTTTTATTAATTCACAACCCAAATAATAATAATAAATATTTGAGAGCCGGTAGGGCGTTAAGTTTGAGTTTTACCAAAAAAAAAAAAAAGGAAAAGGTAAGGGCTTTAAGCTTGAGAGGGAACTTTTGGACTGGTTGTATGGGACTAAAATTTTCAAGGCTTGGAGCTTAATTTTAATCCGTATCATATTTTAGGTAAGGCTTAGGCCTTTCTCAGTCCAACCCAATAAAGCTTGGTCTGGTCACTTATATAAGATATTAAATAATAAATAATTATTACCTAACGCAAAACTTTTTTTTGGGTAAAGAAAGAGACTGCTCAGTTTCTAGTTCTGCGAGCAGTAGATTTATCCCTCAAGTCATCCCGAAATATAATCTCTATAGACTCAGGTGCGGATTCATAGAGCTTGTGGAATGTGTCGTTTGATATCACTTCGTGTGCTAAGTGATTTGTAGTCATGTTGCCTTCCTGTCAGTTGTATTGAACTTTGATGTTATTTCATCTTGCAAGACTATTATTCTAGGTTTCTCACAAGGATTGCAAATTTGGAAGTTAAATGGGTAACCTGCTTCACCCCTAATGGAATAAGGTTAGTATGGTATAAATTTGAGCGGGATTAATCCCGCACTTAAGTCGATTTAAAAGCTACTAGTTTTGCCCCCAACGTGCGTAGCACGTGGGTACTCTTTGACAACATGAAAAAACCAAAAGCTCTGCCCTCCCTCTCTATCTATCCAAGGGATGGAAGGGCAGAGGCCTTTGGTGTCCCCTCCAGTCAAGAATTGAGGCCTCACAATCACTAGCCAATATGCTTTTCTCTCATGCCTTTCTTCGTTCATGGTTCGATATTCTGGTGTCCTAGGCGTAGAGGAACCACACCAATCCATCCCGAACTTGGTGGTAAAACTCTACTGCGGTGACGATACTGCTCTACACAAATACAGTTTATCTCATTTATAATGTAAGCTTTTAAAAGAGGATCTTAATACTCATTAATCGAAAAGCATAAATAATTAAATATCTAACAAATTTGAAAAGATTCTTAATTTTAATTATCTTCAATACCCAAAAAAAAATAGACCTAAATGAGAAAACCAAAAAAGAATCTTTTATTATAATGCTGCAAAACATAAAATTATTATTAGAAGATAAGCCAAAAGGGAAAATAAAAAATCAGATTAACTGTAATAAGAGGATCAAGTTTTCTTACATGGGCGAAAAAAAAAGAAGGAAGGTTTTATTACAGCACTGCAAAACTTAACATTATTATTAAACAAAAATAAGAAAATAATAAGCTAAGCACCTCTGCTTGAGCTTGGGTTTGTTAATGGCAAGGGCAATAATACTTGAAGTTGGGGTTCTAGAGATGAGAAGATGGTATTGCTGTTCTTGGTGAAAGAGCATAAATCAATCACTAAACCCTTATTTCTCTCTTGTAAGACTCCGTAACTAAAATTTGTCCAAACCCCAACAATACCGATGCAGAGAAGAGAAAGGTCCTAAAAAAAAAAAAAGAAGTACTGATGTTGTAGATGAAGGAGAAAAACTGGGCTTTCATCTAGCGGCACCTGCATAGGCAAAATTACCAAAAGCTCAAAGAGCAAACCAATCAAGACCGTGATGACAAAAAACTGAAACACAGACCACAACATGATTAGAAGTGTAAATGAGGAACAATCACATAATACAATTACTTGCCCATATCGATAACAGAGCAAAACTCTTCAGGACAATGCCACACCCCTTCCAAATTTGGTTCAACAAAACCCCAACTCTCCTAGTTTTGAATTGTTCGATAATATACCTAGCTACAGCTACAATCCAAATGTTGTAGTTTCCAATTAATAAATGCATACAGAGGGAAGGAGCGGTTAGAAACAAATGAGGTTTTATTTCATCTCTAAACCAAGAAATTCAGTGGAACTAAAACCAAAATCTACAACCATATTACCACTACACTTGATATCATGAGTTATGGGAAGATGTGGGATGGTATTAAAGAATGCATGTCCAAGTGAATCTGGTAAAACTATTAAAGTTGAGTTGAAGAGACGGGAAAAAAAAGAGAAACAATAGAGAGAGGTGCGTGGGAAAGATGGTAAAAACAGGAAGAGAGACGTTTGCTTGTTACCAAAAGAGAAGGAGACAATGTGAAGTTAAAATAAAATATAGAAGTAAAAAAATCAAAAGCAGATACGCAGACTTGAGCAAAATGGATGTATTTATAATAATGATTTTGCTCTCCATGACAGGAATAATATCAACAAATACAACTAAAAAAAATACCTCTTAATCGATTGCTTCCAAATCATTATTTTGAAAGTTCTATTAGTATGCAACCCTTACAAAGAGCGGAAGAAGAAAACGTTAGATACACCTAGAAAATAAAAGAATAATTAAATTGCAAGTCCACAAGGTACTGCGAGTGATGCTCCACCTCGGGAAACCCAACTTTAAATTGTTAAAAAGAACCTATTTATCTATAATAACACTTATTTTCTGCAGGATCCAAGTCATGTATACAACCCCCACACAATGCATATGGGAAAACAGTTCACAACCCTAAAGGTCTATTTCAATTGTACAAACAGTTTGAATAATTTAAATGATCAAACAATTACATACCATAATAACATGAATTTCATTTATATAGCATAAACAACTTTACAGAACTCACACCATTCCAATGAAATCTACTGTAAATAAATTATGAACATTTGAGGATAGCAAAGTCACAGTTGTAACGAAAATGAGCTGTTGGTATCGTAATATAATTAAAAAATGTGAACTAACATGAAACCCGCCTTTACAATATTAAAAATCGATTGAAGATAGAAAGAAAAAACACAGTGACAACCATCGATTCAAGGCAAGATTAATCTAAACTAAACATTACAAAGCCATTAATACAATAAGGTGAATAACTGAGAAAAAAAAAACAAAAATCTGAGATGAAAACAGAGCATCCATACCATGCTCTTCTTTGTTTTTTCTTTCAATTCCAAACACATTAGAATCCCAAGTGTTAGAGATAGTGGGTGGCTCATATTTACTAGGCTCTCGATTCAAGGGGAAGGTGGCCTGAGGGGCCCCATGGGGAGAGGCCACCTTCCCGGGTCAGGTTAGCTTGTTGTGTGGGCTGGTACAGTACCAAAGGGGTTGGGACGAGGGTGCGGGGGGCGAAGCTCCCCGCGGTACGGTAAGGGTATTTTGGGGATTTGTCCCATATATATACCTAAGGAGATAAGTTGTAACCCTAATTCTCTCTTTGATTTAGTGGAAACCTTCTTCTCTCTCGAGGACGTAAGCAAGCTTAGCCGAACCTCGTAAATCTGTGTGCATTGTTGATCTTTGGTTATTGTTTATCCCTTATTGCTTGATTCAATCACAACACCAGCATAAAAAAGTACATGTAGTAATGCTCAGCTATTCTCTAATAATCGACCCCTTATTAGAGAATAGCTGATCACCATCATATGTGGACGAGAATATCAACAACAAAACACAAAAGGAAAAAGAGGAAATAAAGTGGAGCCTGCCCTCTTAATATCAATCTACTTGTTAAACGAAAATCAAATGTTATATGATACCTAATAAAGCGTCAACATGAGATAAGGATCCGAATTTTTTTTTTTAATTCCAACCTGCAATTGTGTAAAAAGAAAAAGTAGAACCATTGAAGAAATAAAGAACATATTGTATGCTACCTGAGAAATGATCGGACATGAGAGAAGGATCTAAATATATCAACAACAAGAGCTTAATGACTAAAAAATACCAGAATCCATGAATCAATTGAAAGGTAGAAAGCCACAAAAGAGAAAACCATTCCTGTGCATCTTCTAGAAATAGCTCTATATCCTTTACACAGAGGTTAGGCTAGAGAGAGCATACCCAAAATTACAAATAAAATAACCATTAAAATTAAATGCCCATTACCCAATTCCATTAAAACTATGAAGTATAAAAAATGAATCAAGAGTAAAATTAAAAATAAAATAAATTGGATCCTACTGTCCTAATACAATCTATTTATCAAATGCAAATTAATATATATATATATATATATATATATGTGTGTGTGTATTAGTTGGAACACCATGGTTTTTTTTAATTTAATAATGAGATTGTTAAATCGAATGAAATCGAAAACGGTGAAACAAGAGCGATTGCCTAAATTTAACTGAATTGATGCACTTTACTATAAAAGGCCAAAAAGTGCAAAAATATTCAAAGAAACTGCACAGATCACATCTGTAGTGAACCAATTATACTGCCCTGAAGAATAAATGTTTTTGAGTTAATTCCTTCTGTTGATTATATAATTGCCATATCCTATAATACACTATTTGATAAACTTGAAGAGGTTTTCAAAGTGTTAGTATCTACAATACAAACCAAATTTTTCTTGACTTATTTACTTTCTATGCATCGGGCTAGCTAACTATTATTAGATATCATCTTCACTTATAACCCTATTTTATATAACATGGAGAGTTTTTAGTAATCCATCAAAGAAATTCTAATGGTTGGTCCCATCAAAGTGAAACATATTCAATTATTTGATTTTTACAAGTTTTCATTTTGGTTCTGAATTGGGTGAACTGAATCAATATTGGATATCATTTTCACTAATTAAGCCTACTTTCTATGTAAACTGTACAAAAGGTTGGGTTCAACGATAACCAAAGTACTGCATGTGCAACATTAAGGCCAAAGTCAAATGACAAATGAGGTTTCTACTCAGAGAGAAAAAGAAAAAGAAACATTTCCTCGATGGGTCTTTATGTAACGTCAAGAACTAAAACTATAAAGACAGAAGTCAGAAACAAGCAATCATCATCATCTAAATATCCTCCTGATTATTTTTGGCCAGTTTATTGACATCGCATTCCCAAATCATTCATCTACAGAAATATCTTCCACTGAATAAAGAACTACAAAGCAATTACCCAAAAGAAAGTAGAATACAGGATTTCCAACTCTAATTACTAACCACCTTCTATCTCCATATGTTTCTAAGATAAACCAGCAGAAAGCTGTTGCTAATTTGATAATGTTTTTGCCCACACAAGAGACTCCTAGCAACACCTTAGTGATATACAACCACACAGTCAAATAGTTCATTAGGATTCGGACTTATCAAAAGTAGATTATATGCATCAATATAATAAAATTTTAATCTCATTATGACAACATTTTTCAAATCCTTTGTGTGTGCAAGAAAAAAACATATCTATGTGGCAACAACCACATATTAGCAGTAAAATAACAAGCTAGAAAGTGGCTTACACTGGATGAAGTTAGATGTGATTCTCCAATATTGCAGCTTTCTCCTTCTCAACAAGTTTGAGAGCTCATTAGCCGTTGTAAGCTCTGTCTGAGTTTAGTATTGTATTGCTCTAAGCTTGTTGATAAGTCATGAAATACCATATATTATACTCTTAATTGCATGACTTATCTGGTATTTTCTCATTTAAGCTCTTCATTTTACATTGAATTTACCAATTCTTTATTACCATTGCTCTATACTTTAAATGTCTCAATTATGTTTAATTTATTATTGCAGTAACAATTTTGGAGACTAATCTTGGTCAAGGGAATGCAGACTCATGTCGGACTTGATTAAATCGGACGGGTCAGATTAGGTGGGTAGGATTTAGCTCAAAAAGAAATAAGATCAGAACCAGAAATGGAATCCGACCCGATCTGACTAAAGTTACCCAAGCCGATTCAGCCCAATTCATCAAAGGCGAGTTAATCCAATTCGGATCCGCCGATCAAGGAAGCCGACCAAGACCCAACTCAAGCCAATCAAGCCGGCCCGACTCTAACCCGCTAATCAACTCGGTTCAACCATGACATTATGAACCAAATGATTAATTTGTTTGAATAAATGAGTTTTTGTTGTTTTCCCAAGGAAAGAGGCTGATTTGAAATAAATTAGTTAGTGAGGGAAAAAGAGTAATTTTAAAAGTAGGTTGTCTTCAACCTCCAAATTAGAAACATAAGATATAAGACACGGTTTGAAAAATAGAGCAACTGAATTAGTGGAAGGAGGAAATCAAAAAAGGCTGATTTGGGAACAAATGAAAGAGATCAAATTGACTCTTTTGGAGAAAGACCAAATTAGAAAGAAGATGCCTTTTGGAAAGTAAAACCAGAATTGGAGGGCATTGATCATGCGTTCTGGCCAGCAATCAAAGAAGGAAGGTGGTGATAAAGGAGGAAGAACCCCAAATTAGTAAGGATTAAGAGAAGGAAGGGCTGCTGGTGTGTTTCCGGAAAGCAAGTTGAATTGGAAAGAGTCGTTCAAAGAGGTCTTCAGCAGCCGAATTGGAAAGAATACATGGAGAGACCGAATTAGTAAGAATTGAAAATGGAAGATGCTGTGTGCGTTTCTAGCATGGGAGGTTGTTGTTCGTGCATTGGCTCAAAGAGCTAAGCAAAGATGATTAGAGAAAGAAGGTGATCGTGAAGCGTTTGGAAAGAAAACAAGTTCTGTTTGTTTAGTTGCTGTTAACGAAGAAGGAAAGGAAAGAAGCCAACCGAATTTGGAAGAAGGTTGATCGTGTGGCTTAGGCGAGTAGCTAAGTTTTGGGCATATGATGAACGGTCCAGATCGTCTGGTTTGATGGAGGCAACTTTTGGTTCTGAAATTCTATAAATTGAGATGCTCCACAAGCTTCTAGAATCTAATCTCTTCCCCTCTTTCAGCTGTAATTTTCTTTAGAATTTTTCGGCAATTTTCTCCATGGAAGCCTAATTCTCTGCAAAGGCTAGGGGTCAAGTTCTCTTGTAATTGGTACGATTTTATTGTAATTCTTTATTTTTAATGAAATCATTTTTTGATTGTTAATCTATTTTGATTTCTTATGATGTACGAGTTCTTCATTCTTTTTATGAGTTCAATCATGTTTTTCTCATCATTAAGAAGAATTTCTTATGGTTTCTAGTAGGAATCTAGAATTAAATTGAATGAATTTTTTTAAAAGTATTCTAGCCATGTCGTGAACCACGGTTACAAAGTGTTTCTGAATTATTTTAGTTCAACCGAATCAAAGGTCTTAATAACAATCAAGCATATAATCTGTTCGAGTTACAATGAATTTTATACCGGTTCAGAGAACTGTCCCGATGCCTGCGCATTCTCACTACTGATTTTAAACCATTTTTATTTACTTTTATTTATCTCGTAATTATTCCCTTTTAATTTTTCACTCTTGTTATTGTTCTTAATACTCTTTTGTCTTGAATTCCGTGTTTTCTGTAGTTCGACCTCGAACTCCCAAGAATTATATTTCTTCGAACTCCTGCACTAGAGAGTGAGCAAGCACTTGTGTTGTACTCTTGCAATCGCTTATTGTAAATATCTGCATATATTTACTATAACTATATAATAGCAGAAAGGGTAGAATTTTAATGATAAAGCATCACACTTGAAAGAACAATTTTAAAGTACCTTCTGATTAGCACTTGATTGTTCTTGCTGAGCTCTTCCAAGCTCTTCAGAAAGAGAAGCTTGCAATCTTTCAGCAGAAACTCTAGTCCTTTTTATCTTCTACGAGAATCAATTGCAGCCCGGATGCTCATCTCAAAAAGAATAAACAAAATGAAAATTTTCACTGATACATAGACAGATCCTCTGATTCTTCCTTCGCAAATTATCATAGTTTTTCCTCAACTCCACAATAATCACATTTAGTCATCTGACAGCGTACAAGTAAATTATTAATATTTACTTTGAGAATTGAGAAGGCATTGGTTTTACCAATTTCAGTGCATTTTCTATCAATGGATTCCAACTTTCGAAGAATATCTTGCTCACGGAGAAGGCTTTCTTCGAGTCCTTGGAACCATTTGATGCAAAGTCTAAGTCTCTTAATATACTCCATCATTTGTTCCATATTGCCCTAAAATCAGAAAAGTTAAAGGAATTTTAAATTTTGAAAGTAATGAACAAAGCAAATATAAGAGCAAATTAAATTTAAACTACATTACAAATTAGAAGAAATTCAGTGACCTTGTAATCCAATTTATTTTTTCCTTTCATTTTCTTGTTCAATAATGCTTCGACATCCTCTTTCGTGAACTCGATCCCACCACAACCAGAGCTTCCACTGCCGTCTGGATTATAGGCAGCGGCAAGGTCTTGTTCCAGATTGACGACGGAAAGTTCCTGACTTGTACGAACACCATTCAACGGACATACTATCTTTCAAACTCCGAGTTTCCAAGCTTATCTACAGGCAGCAAAGTATTTCTTCTACACAAGCCAATTCAAAAGAGAGAGAGGGAAAGCCAATTGTCTAACCCAAGTATTTAAAAGTTCGTTCTTCTCATTCAAAGAGAAATTGAGGAAAATTTTAAAAGAAGAAAAGGAGTAAGGTAGAATTATTAAAAACCTTGAAGGACAAATTGGGTAATGAAATCTTGCACAAACCCGGTGAGAAGAGGATGAAACGCATCCTCCATAAACATTTGTAGAAGTTATATAGGCCAATGGATGGGGTTGCTCGGAAATCAGTTGATTGAAGTGAATCCCCAATCACAGCCATGCCCTGCAGATTTTGAGCAGCCACGTGATAAGGAAAATCACCGACACTGATTGAAACCACTGTCTTTGTTGCTCTATTTTGAAGAACTTGTACAAGATCAGTTGATCGAAGTGAATCCCCAATCGCAGCCATACCCTACAGATTTTGAAGAGCCATGTGATAAGGAAAATCACAGAGACTGATTGAAACCATTGTCTTCCTTGCTCCATCTTGAAAAACTCGGTATACAAGAAACTCATAAATGTAAGGTTAGGTAGAAGTCACATGAGGTTACGTCGTACCAAATGAAAAAAATCAGATGGGACAAGGTGGGTATTATTAAAAAAATTGGAGGGCATTTTTTGGAAAAAAAAACAGTACATCCTACACCTTCTATTTTGGATCATTGTTAAATAACGTGGAGGGCACTTTCGATATTAGAAATGTGCATTTTACAACTTTTATTCTCTTTTGTATATAGAGTAGTAGATACTGGCGGGAATGGTAGAACCATCACTATAGGTTCACTTTTAGCGGCAGCCTTCGACTTGACCGCCACTAAAAGGTTGCCACAAAAACCTTTTTTATAGGTGCAAATTTATAATCGTCGATAATAAACCGCGGATAATAAGCTATTTTTTTTTGTAGTAATCATTGAAAACAAGTGAGTTCTAAAGGTCAAGTATAAGACAAATGGAAATGTAGAGAGATACAAGGCTCGTCTCGTAGTGAAATGTTATACCCACATAGAGGGTATAAACTAAAAGGAGACGTTCTCACCAGTTGTGAAATTTACCTCAATTCGCCTCATTGTAGCTATTGTCGCACACCTTGATTTGGAATTCTACCAAATTGCCACATCTTAAACTTTCAGGTTTTTACACAGATGAATGTCAAAATTGCGTTTCTCAATGGAGAATTGGCTGGGAAGATCAATACGAATCAGCCAAAGGATTTTGTGGCTGAGGGGCATGAGCGTTGGGGGTGGCAACGGGTCGTGTGACCCGCCCAGCCCAAACAGCCTGGCCCTAAGTGTGGACAGGCTTGGGTAAGGTTATATAGCCCATAGGGCCGGGCCGAGCCTAATTTTAAGGGCCGATTGTATTTTTGTATTTTCAAGGCAGACTCAGGCTTGTATTTGTTTAGCCCGACCCGACCCGAAGTATTTATAAATAAAATTAGGTCCTTCAACATAATGAAGGCGAGACTCGATCCCAACACCAATAGGGATGACACTTCGTCTCCTTACCATTGACCCCAAAACCTAATAACACTTTCTTTACAAAAATAATTATATTATTAGTACAATAACTTATTATGAAAATATAAATTTTAAATAAATTGAAGATTAATCTTTACACAATTATCCTTTATAAGTAACTTGAATTTTAACTATATTAATTTTATAATAAAAATTACAACTTATAAGATGGTGGTTTTATAATAGAAGTTGTAACTACTTGTAATTAATAATTTATAAGTTGTTGGTTTTATTGTGCTTTTATGTGTATTTTACTTTTTAAAAGCCGTTATTTATTAACTATCATTTTGTTAACTATTTTTAAGTAATTATCAATTAAAGTGAATGGATTTGTTATCATTAAGGTTACTTTTGTTAATAAAACTTTTAAGAGACCAACACACTTCACAATTCACACTTTAAATATTACTTTTCAAGAAACTTATGAGAAATATTAGGATTAACAATATCAACTAGGTTATTATCAAAATAAATAAATAAATATCAACCAAGTCTCCTATATTTTAGAGTTTATAATTCTAAAATTAATTAATATTGATTTGTTTTATTCATAATTTCTCTAGTTGGAGAGAGATAGAGAGAGATCAAACATAACTAATTTTTGCTGAAATTAAATATATTTTATTTTATTAGTTTGTAACTTGTAAAGTTAAATTTGTCCATTCACTTATTTCAAAAATGAACAACTTTATATGTAGAGTAAATCTTCTATATTTTAGAATTTATAAATCTAAAATCAATTAATATTGATATGTTTTATTCATAATCTCATAACTTCTCTACCTGGATTAAACACTAGAGATGGATAATTTAAAGATGGTTAAAAAAATATAATTTTAAGTTATACTGTTTTAAATTATACTCTTTTATAAACTTTCATGTCTTATCTTATCTTTTTTTTTCAAGGATAAAATGATAGAGATGGATAATTTAATTCAACATCAATTTTGAAAAATAAAATTATAAAGAAGTGCATGATTATTGATTGATTGGGTTTGGGACCTTGGGTTGGGTTGACCTCAACCCAACCCCAAACCGACGACCTAGTCGAGGGTCAATGAAATGTAACCCAAATACCAAACCAATTTTGTTTTGTAAACCCTAAACCTAACCCAATCCAAACAACAAATACGGGTTGGTTTGGGTTGGATTAATTTGGGTTGATAAGCACAATCACAACTTGAATCATATATTTAGACTTAAACCAACTCAAAGTGAGTCAGGTTATCCAAAAGTCTAACCCAAATTGAACCGAATTAGTTCGGAATAGCTTTTTTCAATCCAAACCGACCCAAAGTGATAAAACCCAACTCAAACCGACTCAAAGTCAAGTTGGATCGATTTGGGCTCGGATTATTATGAAGAACCCAAGAAAAAGACCAACGTTTTTGGCTCTTTCCTCTTTGCGGTATTGATTCTATATATTATTACAAAAAAAAACAAGTATTGATTCTATTGAATTAATCACTATCTATTGAAGTTTAAAAGGAAAATAGAGAAAGAGAGAGGAAATACGTTTTTGGCAGAGACAGATAAAGAGGTATTTGGCAACCTGTGGTGCCCGACTGGTCAATTCCAACAAGAACGCTCGTCCAGCTATTGCTTGTCCGTCCATTGCCATCAATTAGTAAGGTTAATAAGACCTTCACTCTTCTTCCTTCTTCTTCTGTTTTTTTTTCCTCAACCACGCAGTCGACACGTACTCTTCTTCTAAACTTTCAAACCCCATTGCCCTTGTCAATCTCAAACCTTTTGCTCTATCTGCCAAAAAACCTCTTTCCTAGGGCTGGGCCAGATCGGGCTCGGGCTTCTCAAATAGGCGGGTTTGGGTAAATGTTTTTAAGCCCAAAGCTCGGGTCGGGCTCAGGCCAACATAAGTGCCATTATTTTTAGTCTACGGCCTGACCCGTTGCCACCTGTAATGAGCGTAGAGTTTGCAGACTTAAATGCTCATTGTACAACCTGAAATAGTTATTTAGACAGTGGTATCTTCGATTCCATTGAGCCTGTATTGACAACAATTTGATAGCGGGGAACAACAAGGAGATGATTATCGTCATTAAAGAGTGTTTTTCTTTCAGCTTTGAGATGAAGGATATAAGTGAAGCAGATTACGTGCTAGGAGTTAAGATTTATAAGAATCGCGCTAAAAGGCTTCTTTGTTTGTCCCAGGAGACTTTTATAAGGAAGGTATTTCAACGCCTCAGAATGCATGATACTAAATTCATTGACACTTCTATCGAAAAAGGTGCTTCATTGACACTCATTCCATAGCATTCATTCAGGATGCTCAAACCTAACATATGAGAAAAGATTTATCAATTGGAAGCTCTTCATAAGCATCAAGTGCGATCAATTTTCAGCCTAGATATTGCGTGATACCAACCAAATGATAGGTAGAAACCATGCATGTTCACAATTTATTCCTTGGCACAAACACTAAATAAAACAAAAAAAATTTCAAGTGTAGAAACACACCAATGTTAGTCAAAGAATCCATCCAACCCTCCTCGGATGCAAACTGGTTTCTTGAAGTCAACCCATTAGCATTTGCAAACTGGCTTCCGGAAGTCAATCCATTTGCACCAGCAGACTCACCATGACTTGTGCTGCTAGCCTGCTACCACCAAGCATTTCTAAACCATTAGAATTCCATACCTTGGCTTGCAGCCTTGGCAAAGTAGTTGATAGAATAGCCCCTTAAGATGTTTTAGTTAAAATCAATGAGAAACAGAAAATAAAAATTTCTCATTTTAGGAAGAAAGAAATTCATCAATCTTAATATGCCCATATTATTCTATATATGGTTTAGAATAGTGGAAGATATAGAAAAGGGGGGAAAAGAAGAATTCCTGGGAGAAATCTAACCAGCAAGGAGAATTCTATTACGCTGACCTCGGCATTGTACCAACCGATTGTTAACGTTTGAGATTTTGGACATAAAAAGATTTGAAGGCTTAGATAAAGTTCTCCACTAGACAGATGAGAAAATGTCGACACTATAGACTAATTCAACCAGCAAATAAGAAAACAAAACTGCTATCGGTCTAACCGTGTTTATATATTCTCCCGACGACATGATCACCATGGATATTTCTTTGAAAGTCGATGATTTCAGTTTAAAATAACAAAAACATCAGGTTTTGTTTTCTTAATAATTAACTATTTACTGGTAAGTGTTTTAACAAAGAATATAAAAATGCCTAATCTTAAATCTCTTAAGAACCCCATATCAATTCATCTTTGAAGCCTAAAGAAAATATGGATTTCAATGCATCTTCTAAATACGTAGAGGTCAGAAGTTAAAAAGTGAAAGTTTTTCTTTATATCAACCCGTCTGTCAAAATGTACAACACAAAAAAATGTAGGACATTACATCTTCTACATATGTAGAGGTTATAAGTTGAAAAGTGAATTTTGCTTGATCTCAACCTTTCTGTTTAAAAAAAAAAAATAAAAAATCTGATCTCAACCTGACTAGTAAAAGAGTAAAAAATTAAAAATGTAGAGGCTTCTTACCTCAGTTTAGGCCTGTCAATGGATCGGATTATGATCTGAATCCGATCCAATTAGGTCGGATCCGATAAGGATTTTAGAATCCTAATCCAATTAAAATCCGAATCCAAAATAATCCGATTATAATCGAATCAAATTCGGATATCTATAGATCCGATTCGAGATATTGTCCTCTGTCCCTCTCATTTTATACCAAAACAAAAGAATCCCTCTCGTTCTCTTCTCTCGCTCTCATTCCCGTGGCTGACAGGGCAAATTGGTAAGAGTTTTTTTTTTTTTTTTTCTTGTTTACTCGTTTCTTCTTCTTCTTCTTCTCCCTAACCAAACCCCTCCTTCAAAGTTCAAACCCCTCCCTTTTGTTCTCCTCTCCCTCTCATTCCCGTGGCTGACGGCGACCCTCCGACGAGCTGGTAAGAGTTTTTTTTTTCTTGTTTATTTGTTTCTTCTTCTTCTTCTCCCAAACCAAACCCCTTCAAACCCCTCCAAAGTTCAAACCCCTTCTTCAAACCCTAGAATTCGTCCCTGTTTGTCCTAAACCCCAACTTCGAAGTTCAAATCCCTTATTCATTTTGTTCTTTTTGGTTTTTCCTAGTAAATGATCTTACATTAGTGAATGAATGGAGTCACTTTTCCAAAAAAAAAAAATAGTTTCAGGTCTACCAAAAAAACAGTTTCAGATTTTGCATGTAATTGGTATTCGAATCAGATTTCAGATCATAATCGAATTTGAATTCGAACTCAATTTATGGAGATCCGTCGGATTCGGATTCGAATTCGGATCGAGTCGAATTCTTCACGGATCAAATTCGGATTCATCAAAATCGGACTCGAATCCGATCCGTTTACAGGCCTACCTCAGTTGGCTCAACACCTATGCTACTCCATGGTTTTGAACGATGGTGGGAGGCAAAATCGATTGAATAAACTATAGAGAAGAAATAAACGAAATCCCCTTTTGGGCTCGTGACATTTCGTCCTGCCGTTTTCTCCGCGCTTGATCTGGAACTCACGTGTTCTACTTCGAGCAAGCAGCGAAAGCACCGTGATTTGAAAACTAATGCATGAATAGATCTTTGCTACTGTCTTCCGGAGTGATGAATCCAAAACCATGTAGGGCACATCTTCTACATATGCTGAAAGAAGAGGAAGAAGAATTGAAAATTTAATTCTTTGGAGGGAAAGAATTGAAAAAATAATAAAAATGAAATGTTAAAACTTGGGATTTTGAAAAAAAGTACAGAAAGTTGGGTTTGAACCTTGTGGGACTATAATTTTTAAAAAATTAAATTCTATATCTAATTGGTTGTACTTAAAATCTTATTGATTATTTTTTTTTTTAAAAAAGAACTCAAAATTCTAAGAAATAAGAATTCATGGAAGGCTCAATACGAAACCTCCACCCTTCCCTTGTTATATATTATAAAGATATATATAACCCCAAAAATTACAATTATGTTCTTCTCCCCTTGAGATACTTCAAACAAAACGCTTTCTTTAATTAGCCACCTAGGACAATCTATGGATCCGATTACCTGCTAGGACAATCAAGATCCAATTGCAGGTCCATGGCATTCAACCAGAGCAAACAAGGAATAACCCAATAAAAGAAGATCAAAGAGGAGCTTATAGGAGCTATAGATATTGAACTGTAAGGAGTTCTTGTTTGAGATTTTATTAAGAGAAGAGAAAGACAATTTTATTAATAAACTTAGGGTGTGTTTGGAACTCTGGATGTTGGAAGAGAAGAAAAGAAAGTGCTAAAGCAAGCTCTTTTTTTTTGTTTGGTTGATCATTTTTTAAAGTAAGGCTGTGTTTAGAACCTTGGATTTCAGAAGAAAAGAAAAGAAAGTAAAAAAGAAAGAAAAAAGAAAATACATTATTTTCAACTGTTTGATTGGATAGAGAAAATTTGAGAGAATAATATAAAGAAAATGCTTTCTCTTGTTTGATAGTGTACAGAAAATCAAAATGAAAATTAGTCAGTTTTTTTAGTTAGTCAAATAATGGTGGTGGTGGTAATGGTAGTGCTAGGGGGGCTTTCTCTCCAAATTCTTTCCTTTTCTTTTCTCTCAAAATCTCTACCATTTTGGAGAGAAAATTTTATCATAAAGAGAAAATTTTCTTTTCAAATCCATTTATTTTCTTTCAAAAATGGTGAACCAAACAAAAGAAAGTGCTTTCTTTAGCATTTTATTTTTCTTTTCTTCTGAAATCTAGAGTTTCAAACACAACCGAAAAGATACGGATTTGAAAAAAAAATCTTCTACAAATTTTCTTTTGAGACTAAAAAATTTTTCCAACCAAAATGATAGAGATTTTGAGAGCAAAGAAGATGAAAGAAGTTGGAGAGAAAGCCTCTCAACCATCACTACCACCACTCCACCACCACTACCACCACCACCACCACACCATCACCACCAACCCCCGCCACCACCCAGTGTGCTTCCCTTGCACCACATAGTGGGGTGGTGGTGGTGGTGGGAGTCGACGTTTTGCCTCTTAAGAAACCTTAACGTCAATGGTCAAAGGCTTCTTTGGCACTTCTCAAGAGTGATAGTAAGCACGCCGTCTTGATAAACAGCAGAGATCTTTTTAGTGTTTGCAATACAAAGTTTTTTCAAATGTTGTAATCCATGCAATTATTTATATGACTAACAGAAAAAGCTGACTAATTTTTATTTTAATTTTCTTTACACAACTAAACAAGAAAAAACATTTTCTTTATAATTTTTTCTATCCAACCAAACAGTTAAAAGTAATGTACTTTTATTTTCTTTTTATTTTTTATTTTCTTAATTTCTCTTTCTTGTTTTTTACTTTAGTTTCTTTTCTTTTGAAATCCCGGGTTGCAAACACACTCTTAGGGTTTTTATCTTTTCCAGTTTTTTATTAGATTTAAAATATAATGGTTTCATGATTCGGCATTTTTTTAAGAAAATAATATTTGGATAAAATATTGTGATCATGTTCATCTCTTTTTCAACATTTTGATTTGCATGGGAATATTTTCTAGGTAAGAAAACGACGTTTAAACTTGATTAATTGGTTTGAATCTACCACTCTCTTGAGGCGAATTGGTCTGACCACACTCGAAAGGTAGGTTGTAGGATCAAGTTCCGTTTGTAATCAACGGTTTCAAGGATCAGTCCGGTCTGGTCCTAACTCACTTGTTTAGGTCAAAATCAAACCGCCAAAATCCCTTATCGTGCCACGTTGGATTTCGGTTCAAGCTGGCCATGTAGACTGTTCTAAAGGAGTAACGCAGACCGAGATTTAGTGGGTATGATACGGGTCAGCATCCCAGTAGCAAGGAGGCCAAATATTCAAAATAGAGAAATGAGAAAAGTGTCAGCAAAAGAAAGGAATTGACCACCCATCACCCATAAACCGTCAAACGGTTGCTATCGATTGCTATTGGCGGGTATAAGAAGGAAGAAGCAAGAGAAAGAAAGTCTCCACAAATCAATGCAAAAAACTACAACACTACTCAACCATTGATCCCCTATGATCACAAATTATCTCTTAGATTCTGCAAGGATCCTACGGCAACTCCCTTGTACTTCGAACTAAGTTTCTCTAAGAAGATCCCTCTAGTCAGTGACGAAGGAATCCCAGTCGGGAGATTTACAGAGCACCTTTCGACACTCTTCTTGCATGCTGATTTGTGCACCCGTGAACTAGTCACGTTCTCACAATCAGAACCCAAGGAACTTCTGGAGGTTTTGTATATTTTGTTTATTTTATTTTCATACTTTCTCAGTTAAAAGGTTTACCTCAAGTTGTACATTCATGTATGTTCTAGTTAATTTATTTGGAAGTGTTTATTGATGTATAAAATCTGTGTTTCTGGTTCAACAATTGATCCTTTAAAATTGGGAACCTTCCAATTGCTTGATTCAAATTTGGTCACAGGCTGACCGATTCATATTGCAAACTGATATGCTCAGTTTGACCTACATTACCTTTCTTCAGGTGAACTAATAAAAGTTCTGGCACGCTCGCACACCCTCGGTCATACAACCAAGAAAACACAACTAGCTGGGAGAGAGGGGGTTTGAACTTTGCGAAAAAGCACCAACATCTTTTGGCACACCCAGTGGGATACATCTGGTGAAGCTAAATGACACCCTAAACTAGAACAAGTGGCGGTCAAGTGACGATGACCGCGAAGCAGTATTACCAATTATGAATCCTATCCAAGAGGAAGTACTAGATAGTAACACTGCATCAGCTGAAACACAAGGCCAAGCTATCCCAAATGTTGAGGTAGGATCACCGTCTAACTCATTTAATAATAGTATTCTGATGAATCTGCAATCTATAAACCATACCTTGATAAGGATAAGCGAAGATCAAGGACACACGTATGCGGCCATTGCAGAAGGATTCAATAGAATGCCTGTTGAGATGGAATCCCTGATTGGAAGAGAATTGAGTTCGGCTAGAGAAGGTGATAATTCGGCCAAAAGGAGTATTGCTGGGAATGGAATATTCAATCCCATTGAGCAATAGCAAACTAGGCCTAGTCCTGAAAGGTCAGTTAGACAACTAAACGATTGGAATTAGCCATTCGGCCATAACGGCTATGGACGAACTGATATAGGGATGCCAAGCATAGAAATGCAAGCACCTGAACCGGTCAGGGGATTGAAGGGAGATCAGTTATACCACTGGGTACAGGAAGCGATGGCCAATATGCCAACCAGACGATTATCAAGAATGTCATACCCCAAGTCATATCCTGATTGGGTAAACCATAAATATGAGCTTCCCAGATGATATAGAATCCCTGAATTTTCATTATTCTGAAGAGAAGATGGTCAATCGACCATTGTCATGCCCCGGATCCAAGATCTCTGATCTCGAGGATCACAAGGTGCAACCTTCGGATCCAAACCCCTTGGATGCGGTCTACCAATCCAATACCATTCACAATGGCCAATCAGAGTAAAGACAAACTTTAAGTGGAAGTCTAAATCATAAATCAAACCAGTATAAAGTCTCAAAGTCATTACACCAAAGTACTGAATCCAAAACAGAACTAAAGAAATCTAAACTTTCATCTAAGCTATTACATGTTGATGTAACTAATTCTAGAAACTAGAAAATGAATAGCAGCAAAGCATCCTATTCCATCTTGAGTCCTTTGTTCCAACTCATCTCCTTAACCCGTTGGACGAACAACATGCATAGGTGTGAGTATTTAAGGCCCAGTATGAACCATAGTCCTATTCTCACATTATCGAAAATACAACCAAACACAGGCATATATTATGCTTTATATTAATGGCATGATCACTTATTTTCTGAACATTTAAATCAGCATATGCAAGAGAATAATAAACATGATGTTGCAGAATATTATGAAGGATGAGATGTATACAATATGATGAGTGAATGATGATGCGAATGCATTCCGGTGATCAGCCGATTCCAAGTTCCTTGGCATCCGATTTACTACAGCTGGACGAAGCTCTCGTATCAAGTAATAACAATTACTGGGCATCCATTTTAATACAGCTGGACACTACTCTCTGTAAAGGGTGTTTTTGTGAGAGAGCCACCAACAGTAGAATTACTGATCGGCGGGAACATAAATCGGCAAGCGACCGTAACCTGTATCTAAAAGAATCAAAAGAGCAAGATTGAGTGTCTGTTAGCAAGGGTCAAGTAGGACTAGGGGAGATAGTGTTAGAAGTCCGTGATCTCTTTTCAAAGCCACGTTTGAGAAATCTTCCATACTCCTCCCATCAACTCTTAATCTAATGTGGTTTTAGACTACACCTGCAACAGGTTGCCTACGTACCCAAATAGGGATCAAGTTAGACATAGTTCAAGGTCTAGGAATTCATGAGCACACGTTAGGTTAAGGGAAGTAGTAGTCAAAGTGCTATAAATTTGTGAGCATAGGTTAGAGCATGTTTTTAGAGCCTAACTCCTTAAGGAAATTCTCCAACCCCGTTCTTGAGAAATGAGCTACTATTTATAGTAGCTAGGAGAAAGATAACAGAAGTTAAAAATCCGTTACGTGGTTACTAACGGTGTTAAAATGATAACCCGGAGTAACATGGATTAATTATCCCAATTTCTTAGGTGGACCAATCCCAAGTCATATTGGAGAATTACAGGTTTCCCACTGAAAGTCTTGACACGGCATGTAGTTCATGACAAGAGACTGGTGAGTCACCTTGCATGTCACGCTCATGACGCCGAGATACGAGCATTGGCCATCGGTAGTATGAGTGTAGTAGAAGTTGTTCAAGCCTTAGAGTTGTTGAGGCTATCTAGCCTTAGCACACTTGAGGTTCTCTCAAACCTTAGTGCTTTCGAGACTGTATGAATGGAGTGTCAATGTCTTACAACATCTAGGGTTATCTTTCCCCCTGGTGTAAATTTGTATTGACATGTTGACATTTCACATCGTCCAGGGCTATCTCTCCCCTTTAGATGCGAATTCATATCAACGTCTTGACGTCTCACACAGACCAGGGCTGTCTCTCCCTTTTAGATGTAAGTTCATATCATCAACTTGACATCTCACACCGTCCAGGGATATCTCTCCCTTTTAGATGCGAATTTATATCAACGTCTTGACGTCTCACACAGACCAGGGCTGTCTCTCCCTTTTAGATGTAAGTTCATATCATCAACTTGAC
>JAUPMG010221523.1:0-23288 GCA_031762675.1 Pachysandra terminalis
TTACCACCAGCCTTTATAAAATTATAGCCAAAGTTCTTTCGATTAGGTTGAGGGTGGTGCTTCCTCAATTGGTTTCTACCCACCAGAGTGCATTTATTAAGGGGAGGCAAATTGTGGACAGTATTCTGGTGGTAGTGGAGTGTGTGGAGGAAAGATTTAGAGTGGGATGTCCGGGTTTGGTCATTAAATTGGACTTGGAAAAAGCTTACGATAGGGTGGAACGGGATTTCTTGGATCATATTTTGGATTGGAAGGGCTGTGGGGTGAGATTGAGACGTTGGATTGCGGGTTGTCTTAGGAATGTAAGCTTCTCTTTTTTATTTAATGGCTCTGTTCATGGTTTTATCCCGTCTTCAAGGGGTATTAGACAGGGTGACCCTCTATCGCCCTTCCTGTTCACCTTGGTTGGGGATGTGTTGAATTGGTTTATGGGTAGCTGAGCAGAGGGATCTTGTTAGAGGTTTTCAGGTAGGGAGAGATATGGTGGAGGTGTCTCGCCTCCAGTTTGCTGATGATACGATCTTGTTCATTAAGGCGGATATTCAGCAGGTTAGATGGGTTAAAAGCATCCTTAGTGTTTGAGATGATGTCTGGTATGAAGATTAATATGGAGAAGACCTTGATGGTGGGCATACATGTGGAGTTGTTAGGAGAGTGTATCGCGGAGTT
Organism: Pachysandra terminalis; assembly: GCA_031762675.1. Taxonomy (NCBI): domain Eukaryota; kingdom Viridiplantae; phylum Streptophyta; class Magnoliopsida; order Buxales; family Buxaceae; genus Pachysandra; species Pachysandra terminalis. Next base: position 670 of record JAUPMG010221523.1, read on the forward strand.
AGGTTGTGGGGAAGGGGTGTGGCCCTTGTCATACCTGAGGATGCCCTTGGGGGGTAATCCTAGATCGGAAGCCTTTTGGGATCCGGTAGTTGAGAGGATAGAACAACGGTTGGTTGGTTGGAAGAGGAATTATTTGTCTTTGGGTGGTAGGATTACCCTAATTCAAGCCGTCATGGCTAACTTGCCCATGTACTATATGTCCCTGTTTCGGATGCCGAAAGGGGTAGCATCTTTTATCGAGAAGCTACAGCGGAAATTCTTATGGGACAGGAATGGTAAGAGGAGGGATCATCTGATTAAGTGGGAGGAGGTGTGTAAGACGAAGGATCTAGGTGATCTGAACTTGGGTAACACAGTGGATCGGAACTCGGCGTTGCTAGCTAAATGGCTGTGGAGGTTCAATGATCAACAGGATAATTTGTGGTGCAAGGTGATTGTTAGCAAGTATGGAATCCATGTGAATAGGAGAAACCTAAATCTGAATGCAAGAGTGCTTTTGGCTAGTCCGTGGAAAGCGATCTTGGAGCTGGCCCCAATCTTCCTTTCTATGGTGCAGTTTCTGGTGGGTTGTGGCTTCTCTGTGTCCTTCTGGTTTGATCTGTGGTTTGAGGAGACTCCGCTTTGTCTTTGTTTTCCTAGAGTCTTTAGATTGGCTCAGCTTCAGTCCGCTTTGGTGTGTGAGGTTCTTTCTTGGTCGAATCCGATCTTGTGTGGAACCTCCCTCTACGTAGAGATATTAGGGAAGTGGAGTTAGCAAAGTTGGCCTCTTTCTTTGAGGCCATCGGTGATGTTTTTTGTGTGTCCCGGGATTGGCCTGATAGGAGGATTTGGTCCCCGGACCCGAAAGGTACTTTTTCGTGTAGGTCGTTCTTCAGTCGGTTTAGAGCAAACAGATTGGGGCCCCTCCATTTCCTTTTCTGCCCAGGCTGTGTGGTCTGTTCCGACACCCCCAAGAGTCGAGGCTTTTGGGCTTCCTTTGTAGAGAGGCGGAGGAGACACCTGATCATTTATTCCTTCATTGTGATGTGGCAGCAGAGATATGGAGCTTTTCCTTGAGGAGTATAGAGAGGGTATCTGCCAGTTGCATGCTCAGTGGAGATTCAGTGGATTGGTAGAGCAGGGCTGCATATTGTATCGTCTGGTCTTTCAGACCGTTCTTTGGCACATTTGGAGAGAGCGCAACCAGAGGATCTTCCAGGACTCATATTCCTTGACATTGAGTGTGATTGAGGAGATTGTGGTGGCGGTTGCTTCGTGGGCCTCAGTGAGGACACAGTTTGTTGGCATCTCCCCCAATGACTGGAAAGGTGAAACTCAATTTTGCCGTAGTTGTTGTGGATTCTTCCGGTTTGTCTGGTGTTGGGGGGTGTTCAGAAACAGTGAGGAGGCGTATTTGTTTGCCTTCTCTGGCCCCAACGATAGTGGGGAGATGGTGAGTACTTTGGTGGCTTTGGTGGCCGGTTTGAGGTTTGCTGAGGTACAGGGCTACTGTGACCTGATTGTGAAGAGTTCGTCGACATCTATTCTCGATTGGTTGGGGAGGCCTGGACTTTGTGATTGGAGATGTGCACACTTCATTCGTTTGGCTTGGTCGATGAGCAGAGATCGGACATCTTGTTCCATCTCGTGTCTCACGGGGCCAACACGGCAGCAAAGATATTGGCTAGAAGGGGTGCGGGGAGGAGTTTGATATTTGAAGGGGTTCCTTCTATGGAGATGATGCAGGAGGATTGATTGTTGGGTGGAGTAGGTTGTAGAGGTGGTAGTTTTTTGGCTGTCTTGGGAGGTTTCCTATGTATTTTTACTTTTTGCTCCAGGCTTGAGACTAGCTGCTCAGCTTAAGTTTCTGTATTCTCTTCTTCTCCTTTGTTTTTATATAATTCATCATTTATCAAAAAAAAATAAAAAATTGGACAGCGACATGTCGCCGACATGAGGGAAAAAGAGGAAACCAAAGTTTCAAAAAAAAAAAAATGAAATTCTCCCCCATGTCGCCCATGTCGGCGACATTACGTCGACATGTCACCGACATCAAGGAAAATCACTATATGGCGATTTCTCCTAATATTTTGTGTCGCCAGGGTCAAAAATGATGACATTTCGCGACATGTTGCCGACATTTAGAATCCTGGTTCAGAGATATCTATCATGATCAAGTGCAAGAAGGCAGGAGTATCAATCTCTGTCCTTTGGTGACCTAAACTTAGGAGACCGGGGCTCTCTCCCAAGTGTTATATCCTCGTCTCAAAGTGCATTTATTGGTGGAAGACAAATTTTGGATGGGATATTGATAGCAAATGAATGTGTGGACTCGCTGGTCAAAGTGGAGAAAACTGGGTCATTTGCAAACTTGATATGGAAAAGGCAAGATCATGTGGACTAGAGCTTCCTAATGTACCTTTTTGGTAGGATGGGATTTGTGGTCAAATGGAGGATATGGATGGAATTTTGTATTTCATCAGCGACTTTTTCAATATTGTTAAATGGGGCTTCCGTAGGTTTCTTCAAGGTAAGTAGGGGACTAAGGCAAGGCGATCCTCTTTCCCCATTTTTATTTCTGATAGTGGCAGAGGAAAGGTTTGCAATGTTGATGTCACAAAACATGTCGCAAACTGGTAAAACCTAGAACATGTCGCGACATGAGGGAAAAAACTAACTATTTATTTATGTTTTCCCTCATATCGCAGGGAAAAGGGAAATCTGGCAATTTCCCATGGATTTCATGTCGACAATTCCAAAATCGTCGACATGTCGACGACATTGCAAACCTTGGGCGGAGGCATTTAGTAGATTGATGTCAAAGGCAAATCAATCGAATCTATTGGACGGAGTCAAGATGGGAGTGGAGGGTCCTGAAATTTCACATCTTTTTGTAGATGACATAATAATCTTTTGTAGAGCTGTCCAATCTCATTTGGTGATGTTGAGATGTATTCTTCTCTGTTTTGAAGCAGTCTCGGGTCTCGGAATCAATCTTAACAAGAGTACAATGTTTGAGATAGGGGAGGAAGTTTCAAATCTGAATAATTGAAGAAGCATCCTGGGGTGCAAAGCTAGCTACATCGTATTTGGGACCACCATTGGGGGATACTTTTAAAGAATAAGTCATTTTGGGAGAAGTTGTGGTGAGATCTGAAAAAAAGTTGGCAGCTTGAATATCAAAATACTTATCTGAAGGAGGCAAGATGGCATTGATTCAAATTTCTTTATCTAATCTGCCAACCTATTTTTTATCGCTCCGTGGCAAGTAAATTGGAGAAAAATGCAACGACAACTTTTATGGAGGGAAAGGTGAAGAATATAAGTATCACTCAGTAAAATGGGAAGAAGTTTGTAAACCTAAGGAATGCGGGGGCATAGGCATTAGAAGATTGTCGGAATTTAATGAAGCGCTCTTGGGGAAATGGATATGGAGATTCGGAATTGAGAGAAACAAATTGTGGAGAGTTGTAATTGCTGCAAAATATGGTGTTTCAAAAGGAGGCTGCTCCACACCCATGGTAAAGGGTCCATATGGCATGAGTTCCTGGATAGTTATCTCTCGTCTAGTATTGAAGTTTGGAAAGGGCACTAGCATGGTGTAAAGGATAGGTTTCGGATAGGGGATAGTCCCGGTCCGAAACCGAGTTGGATCGCCGATCCAACTCTGGATCAGACGATCCGAAACGCAATTTAAAAAATTAGGAAAAAAAAATTAGCGGAAGCCGGTCGCTTCGTGATAGGATAAGGTGTTGGGAACGGCACAAAGAAGCCGGTAGTGGCAACATCGAAGGAAGTTTAATCGGTGCAGCACCTGCTGCTACTCTCCCATCACCCAAGCTAACATTCCTTCCCATTTTCCTCCTCTTTCTTCCACCATTGAATAGAAACAAACAAAGAGAGATTTTGATTGAGAAACTGAGAAAGAGAGAGAGAGAGAAAAGACTTCATGATGGGATGGGTAAGTCGGTTCAGATACTGCCTCCCTTCTATTTAGATAAATAAACCTGAATAAACACGGTCTCCTAGGTGTTTTGAAGAGAAAATGAAAAGGCTTTACAAATATTAATTGCTTATTTGAAAACACGATCGCCCAAGTGTTCTGAATATTAATTGGTTGTTCATTTAAAGCTAGCTATTTTTTTAAAGACGCCGAACGATCCAGTTTGGATCATCCGATCCGACTCAGATTCCGTGAGAAATCAGCCGATCCATCACGGACACGATCTGGGTCGTCATTTTTTCAAACTTTTTTAGGATCGACCAGGGATCGCGGCTCGTCCCTGGCCGATCCCGAGTTGGACCGGCCGATCTGGACTGGGATCGGCCAATCCGTTACACTATGGGCACTAGTTTGAGAATAGGCAATGGAGAAAAAATTTTATTTGGCTGGATACATGGATTGGTTCGAGTCCACTCGAAAATCAGTTCCCTGTTTTCTTTAATTTATCCTGATTCAAAAATGGTAAGATGGGTAACATGGTATCGAGGAACTCGAATAGAGTGTCATGCAATTTTGGCTTGAGGAGGAATTCATTTGAGAGAGAGTTGGATGCAGCACATCGTTAGTGACATTGATACATAACTATCAGTTCCATAATGGTCAAGATGTGAGGCTATGGAATGCGAATAGCCAAGAAAATTTCACCGTGAAATCCTATTATAATTGGATGTTTAGTAACTGCTAACAAGGAGAGGTGGCAAAGTTTATCAACGATTAGGTGGCTAATCGTTGTGTGATGTGTAAATCTGATCAGGAAAACGTTCCTCACTTATTTCTACATTGTAATGTAGCTATGGAGATTTGGAACAGATTTCTGATCAGGTTTGGAATAAGATGGGTGTGGTCGGAAAATATCAAAATGTTATTGGAAGTTTGATGGAGGAGAAAGGCAAATTCCAAGAAAAATACGATTTGGAATATCTGTCCTTCAGCCATTTACTGGATTATTTGGAAGAAACATAACAGAAGGATCTTCGAGGAGGTGGAATGTGAGGTGGGCTCTATAGTGGATCAAGTGCGATCCACAATCTTTTTTTGGAGCTGCTCTAGGGGCGACTTGCAATCAGTATCGTTTTTAGGATTTTAAGATTTATTGGAAATCCCTGTTATAAATAGACTTTTGTAGCTGTTTGCTATCGGCTCTTTGTGTAGTTCTTGTTTTTGCTCATTAGAAACGCACTTTGTGTACATTGGGGAGGACTTTATTAGATCTATCTGTACACTTCTTATTGCTTTTTCTTGCATTATTAATACATTATCTTGCTTACCGATCAAAAAAACAAACTCACTAAAATATCATTTTTCCACAATCTGAAAAACCCAGAAATGAACGCCCAGCAGATTTGTCTCGACAACAAGATCCTTCCAAAAGTCACCATGATTCCATTTTATTTTATTTGGATCAGTAAATTGGTTTAGATTGAATATATATATGTGAAAAGATGTGTGAGAACCCAAACTAAATCAATAAGGTTAACATGCAATTTCATAAGAAAACAGGGAGTAATTTAAAATTTTAGTAAATTAGCTAATACGTTGACTTTGACTATGTTGTGATTGGTGGATTGTACTGTAGGAAACTAAGTGCAACACACACAATTATAACTCTCATAAGTTATAATATATTACTAGGATTTCATAGGAATTTTTAATCTAATCTAATGCCTGAGAATTAAGATGAGTAAATATTAGTTCTACTTAAATAAGGACTCTTATTCTAATGGTTAGGATTTTGTAGAAACTTTACTAATCTAATCTAACGGCTGAGAAGTTAGACAAGCAAATACTAATTCTAAACTAATAAGGACTCCCAATCTAACTCAAACCAAAAATAAAATCTATATAATGGTATGGCCTGAATGTATGAAGCATTACTTTCAAAAAGTGTGAGAGGAGAAAGTGCAGCAGCCGTACAACACTTGGAGAAGCTTGGAAGATTTGAAAGTGAAGATTTGCAGAAGATTCAACTTTTGGAGAAGAACACAATAGTACCTTACTCAACACTATCGATAATTTGAGGTAAGTATTCAAATAAAACTATTTTCGATATGGAATAGGTATATATGTCATATTCCATGAGTGTGACATAGCCTAACATATCCAAGTTTTACTTCTACTATCTAATCATGAGTGCTCATGTTCATATGGAATATTTCTGGGTTTTTGCTAATCATGTGAAGATTAGAAGATGATTAAGTTGTTTATATTCTTAAACATGGGTTTTTCTCGGAATTGTATTTCATAATGATTGATTTGCTTCATCCATTGCTTTAATGATCGTATGGGTGAGGTTCGGAGGAATTTTCTGGGTTTTGCGCACTTTGGTCAACCCTTCGGCTGATCGAACACCCAACCAAAACTTCTGGGCAAGCTTCAGTTACCCTTTCGGCTAACCGAAGTCCCAACCGAAAGTTCAAGGTTTCGGGTTAGTCAACCAAAGGGGTTTCGGCTGACCGAACACCTAACCAAACCTCTATGTTTTATTTTCATGTATTCTAGTTGAGCAACCGAAGAGTTGTCGGTCAACCGAAAGGTCAACCGAAAATTTCGATTAGTGCGTCAGTTGGTAGGTCGGCTAACCGAAAATTGGTGAAGTGTTCCATTTGTGATGAAATTTTACCGACATCTTTTAATCTTCTATTTGAGATTGCATGTGGAGTTAAAATCTGAATTTGATATGTATTATGCATAAATTACTTGTTAAGGGAATTATGCTTATGTTTGCCTAACATTTGTGTTTTTGATTTTGAAGTCAATTCATCTAAAGCTTATCTTACTCATATTTTACAAGTTATATTGTACTTGTTCATATACACAATTGTTTACATAGCTAATTGCACAAGACACGTTGCACAGATATGCCTTTGAAGCATCTAGACTTTGGCCAAGTCTAATGTATTGACTTGACCGCATAATTCCTTTATTCTTGAATTTATGGACATAACCGAGTGGTACTGTAATGAGGAATTACAATATAAGTGAGGAAGTCCCGGATGGACTACATTGCATGTTTTGAGGAACTAGCTATTCCAATAGACCAAACTTCATTCTTGTCAATTCTGTTAGTAGATCAAGTAACATATGTTCACAAGGGAGAGTTCATAGGTGATGCTCTATGATACGTCCCTGTGATCGAAAATAAGCTGTGGGGACTGTGCCCACTAGGTCGGATGAAGCCCTAGAAATTGCGATGTACACGTAGAATAATCTCCTATTCTTGGCCGTGCAAACGAGGGATGGTTCACGATGACATCTCGAATAGCCTGGGAGTGGATCGGGTGTGAATTTACATCATTTGAATGCCAAACATCATGCATATTGCATTACATCTGATTGTGCTTGATATCACACTTAATGATAATATATTTGTTGCATGAGCATGCATTGCATATATTAATAATTGAACCAGCATATCATATTGCATTACACAGCACTTCATTATTGCATATACTAGTCATCATATATCTGATTTTCTATAGGAATACCAATGGATAGTAGATTTATCCCTAACTCATTCTTAAATATTGTTTAGATTTGTTTACTTACAAGCTAAGTATAGCTTACTCTTTCAAGCAACCATATTTTCAGGATCTTTAGATTGAGAGCAACTAGACTTAATGATCAAGGAGGACAAGAGTGCCAAGAAGATATTAGTTATAATGAGAACAATGATTGCTCATTTTATTAGACATTGTAGTAGGATTTATTGGTTGTTATGCTTTCATTTGATTTTTGCCTTGGTTTCAGATTTCAGTAGTTAGTAGGATTTTGATTGAAGCATGAGACTAGTTGTAGTTTAATTCCGCTGTTTAAGTTATTGAATACTTTTAATATATTTTATTTCCAGATTTTTTATAATCATCTTAATGAGTTCAATGCGTTTGGTTATGTATTGACTACCACTCCCATGTGGAATGGGGTGAGAGTCACTATTTCAAATCTTTTAAGGTCTCCATTGAGAACTCTAGATTTGGGATGTGACAAGATGTATCTACAAGCAGTACAAAAAGTGTACACTGACATTGTGGTCAGGTATAATATGGACACCAACAGAATAAAAACAAAATGTATAGTATGTCTAAACTAAATAGTATCTACGAACTCCAAGAAATCTGATAAGCTGAAGTTGGACAACTCCTCCGTCCTTTTAGCCCACTTGAACAATGACCTGAATATCTTCCTCACAATGGCGTCTGCCTGCTGCTCCTTGTCTTCAAAAATCCTACCATTTTTTTATTCAATCACACAGCAAGAAGACACATTCTTCAGATGGACCTTTTTCTTTTAACCGGTGACATAAACACCCAACCATTTAAGCAGTCAATCATGGTCTTATTCATTACCCATTATGTGCCCAATCTCCATAGGACACCATGCCAAATGCACGAGCCCATCTTACAGTGAATTAGAAGGTGGCTAACTGATTCCCTTTCCTCTTTGCACATGATACACCTGTTTGGAAGGAACCAGTCCCTTTAAAGAGGTTATGTGTTGTGAGAATCTTATCATAAACGGTGCAGCACGCAAAGAATTTCACCATCAATCCATTGCCCACAGCAAAGCTGTTTTTCTTTCCCAAGTCGGTGTAAAGCAACAATGATAGTTATCCAGAGACATAGCACAGAGCTTTCATTAACTCCTTCCATATACCAATTTTAAAGGGTGGACATCTAATCCACACAGATATTTGCTAGAACACACAACTGACCAATCTACCAACTGATACTTAGAATCCTCCCCAGTGCTTTCCCAGAGAAAGTATAGCAGCAGATAACATGTAGTAATATCAGGCTAAAGTATACCAAGTGAGGATGTATTCCCTCCTTTAGATAAATGTTCCCCCAAGCCACGATGGGGTTTCTTATGGATATTTTAGTATTCACTCATTAAAGCATGATCTTTTTACAGATGGAAAACCAATTCTCTTTAGTGAAAAAACCCTTCTGAAATAGTTGTAATACAACATATTATCATTAATATCAGCTGATCTCCTTCAAACAAATTTCATTACATGTCACAATGCATTTTCTTTTTGATATTGTAACTAAAATTTTTATGCATTGTAATTACTTAAAACGGTTGGTCAATGTTCAGCTCATTATAACTTTCCAACTTTTGCCCACACAAAATTGAAAAAATAGCAACCCACCGCTGACAACTAGTAATGGAGAGCCGACATCCATGCAGAGCGGAAACCTACACCTACTGATTGTCTAGAGCGAAGATTCGCACCAGGCATACTGTCCTAGTTTTAAAATAAGTTTAGAACATTTGAAATTTAATTATGAAACTCTCATTCCATTAAAAAAAAAAAAAAAAAAAAAACAGCAGCTAAGAAACCGTATTCCAAGAAACAAATCATTGTAAGACAAAGTAGGAACTTACCAATTACGTCCAAGTACTTCCTCCGCCCGATACCCAGTGGCTAGCTCGAACCCCGTATTAACATAAATAATTGGATGGTCAGGCTCCAAAGCATCCGTAACAACGAATCCACATGGATCGGTTTCGAGCAAACTCCCAACCGGGAAGGACAGAGGCCCTCCATCATTCAACAAGAATCCCTTTTCATCACTACTCACATCTGAGTTGCTGTCCCAGTCCATATTGTTTCTTGGGATTGAGAGCTCTTCAACCCATCACCTCAAAATAAGTAAAAAAACCCAAAATCTTCTGCAACTTTTAGATCTCAGAATCAACGCATTACCATAGATACGCACCTTTTTGTGAAAGAACTCCTGGCAGAACCTCAGAATCTAAAATCCAATAAACCCCAGATGAATAAAGTCAAACGAAATGCAACCCAAACTGCCCCTAGATCAACTCAATAGACAAAAAACCTCTAAAAGCCAAAAATCCCAGATGAGTAAGAACAAAAGGAAGCCAAATCAAGTTCAACCCACAAGTTCCTTCAATCAACTCAACAAACAAAAGAGCTCCAAACGCCAAAAAGTCCCAACTTAAGTAAGAACAAAAGCAAACCTCTCTCTGATCAACTCAACACAAAAGAGCTCAAAAGGCCAAAAATCCCAGATTAAACAAACCCAATCCAAAACAAATGCACTTCAAAGCTCCCGTTAATCAACTCATCATACAGAAGAGCTCTATAGGCCTAAAAATCCAAGAAAAAGTAAGACCAAAACCAAACCCAAGACCATCCAACCTAGAGCTCTTTTTTTGATCAATTAATTCAACCCAACACACAAATGGGTTCCATCCAAATGTGCCCTAGTTCCAGAGATTGCAGAGAAATGAAAAAATTGGTAAAATATCTTTGGCTTGAGATGAATATACATAACTAACGAGTGGCTGGCAAGGTTTGGCCACAAACCGACCTGAGAGAAAGAAAGAGAAAGAGAACGAGATAGTTGCCTTCGCACCGCCTTTGTCGCTTAAAAAGATCTCATGGATCGCGGCTTTGGGTCGGACCAATCGTAGCTTGGTACCGCACCCCATTAGTCAACTGGGTGCGCGTCACGCTTATGGCGCACGCGAACTTCGCATCTTGCTAAAAAGAAAATGGAAGTTGGAACTAGCCATAATCCATGCAGGATCACTACGGGGTTGTAGCCGTGGAGAGCATTTCGTCTGGTCTACGATCCTAGACGATTTGCTGCACTCCGTGTTGAAATGCTTGTATCCAAGTTATAATGTATTAGGGTATGAGCATTTCAACGCATGGTACAAGCATTTCAACTCGGGTATAGTAAATCTTTTAGAAGAAATGCTCTCATGATTCGTTTTTATTCCTTTTTATGATGCACACAAGTAAGAATATTGATAACCAGGCAATCTGTAAATTCAAATTCAGCTAATGATATAACATCTGGCATGATATATAATTTATGTGTATTCCCTCTCCTCTTCAAACCCCTTTTAGGGGTTTCCACTCAAAATCTTGCTGACAAGACCGAGGTAGGACTATTGTATTGACCCGAACCTAGAAACTAATATAATAATTAATTTATGATTGTTTAAATGAATTAATATTTAAGTATAAATAAAAATCCGAATTTAATTTGATTGTTTTATGCCTCCAATGAGTGTAGAAATTGGGATTGGGTAACCTAGAAGTAATCATAATCAATAAGTTAACTTAACAATAGCATATGAACTTATTTGCATGTGTATCAGAACTGGTTATGAGGATAATGATGTTTTGATAATAATGCTATGAAATTGGGGTCAATTTGTAATTAAGAGAAGTATAGAGAGTATGACATAATTAGGTATTATTTAAGTTAGGCTTATTGGGTTGAAATTAAGACTTGATCGTTCAGCACAATATTTAGAGCTAAGGTTAGTTTAGTAATTGTAGAGGGTCGTTTTATGAAAGAGTCTCTAACGGTAATATTACTGATCTACGGGAGCCCAAATCAACGAGCGACCGTACTCCGTCTTTAGAAGAATCAAAATAGTAAAACTAAATAACCATTTAACACCGGTCGAGTCAGACTAGGGGAAATAGTAAATCAAGGTGTTAGAAATTCGTGAGCATACTTCAGAGCCACGTTTTAAGAGTCTAACGCATTAAAATCCTCCAACACGTTTCTTAGGAAATGAGCTACTATTTATAGCATTTAGGAGAAAGATAACGGCAGTTAGTATTCCGTTAAACCGTTTCTAATGTTGTTAAAACGTTAACATGAGGTAATTTGCATTAATTACCCCAGTCTCCTAGGTGAACCAATCCCGAGTCATATTGATAAATTACATGTTTGCCACTGAAAACCGTGACAAGACATGTATTCCATGACATGACAAGAGACCGACGAGCCTCATGCCCTCCCTTTCCTTTGCATTTCTAAGTCCCCTTGTATGTCACGCTCATGATGCCGAGATATGGGCGTTGGTGATCAATAGATATTCATCAAGAAATAGTGAAGGTTGCTTAACCTTGAGTACCGTCGAGGCTACAAAGTCTTAGTGCCTTCGAGGTCGCCTAATCTTGGCGCCTTCGAGATTGTTCAGTCTTGACACCTTCGAGGCTGTTTGACCTTCTACATCATCGAGGTTTCATCTAGACGGAGGTATGCATTGGCATCCCACCATGAGATACTATCGGCATCCCACCATGGAGGATTATTCACCAAGACTCGTCTCCTTGGTGAACATAGTCTTTTGATAATATGTAGACATCATTTTGTTCATAGAGGATGAGGATCAAGAACTATGTATTCGTGTCAGCCTTGTTCAAATGAAAACATTCGTTACAGGCCGAGTAGTCGTTTCATGACTTGCATTATCCAAGTGAATATGTAATGGCACATCGCCTTTCCTCATAGGGATGTTTTGACGAGCCTTTGTTCATTCACAATGGTGCCTATGTCCATGGCACCCCCGCGGTGTCATCCAGAATGTCACCTGTAACCTTGCTATGTGTTGGTCGTAATATGGCTACATGTCAATTTATTACCATGCCATTTATCTATAACATTTTTCATATTTACATTTCAGTCCCCTTGACCACAATGATAAATTGGAGATTATTTGTGTGGTCACGTTGAGGTTTGCAAAAGTTGTTCCTACACGCCAATTATTGCTCTCGAGCATTGGCACGGGAATGATTCTTCCTTTCTCCTTTCTTCACATGTGTATATATGCATATTTTCACATGAACCACCTACTGCCTATAAGCATCGGTGCGAGGACATTTTCTTCATCGGGGTTTTATGTGCCAAACACTATCTTCGGTGATGGCGTCAAGGACATATTTCCCTTCTTTCTTCTTTTTGATGTTAACGCCAAAGCCAAAACCCCTTTTGGGAATTTCATGCGCCAAACTCCCTCTTTCTTTTCTTTTTTTGTTGGCGCCAAGACCAAACCTCTTTGAGATTTTCATGGCAAAACACCATTTTGGTGTTTGACGCCATTAGCAAACTCCTCTCACATCTTCATCCTCCCAAACACCATTTTGGTGTTGGTGCCAAGGGCAACACCCTCTTGAATCTTCATCCGCTCAAACACCATTTCTCCTCTCACTATTAAGAGAAAGAAATCTTCTTTAGCTCTGTGTTAAGACATATATTAGCCTATCTTCATTGACCAATAACAATGTGACACATGGTGCCAGAACGCCAAATGTAGTGCCAATCACGGTGCCAGGATGCCAAACATCACAACGATCAAGGTGCATGAAGAAGCCAAATGTAACGCCAATTAACGGTGTGCAGAATGCCAAGTGTAGTGTGGATCACAACGCACTTGGAAATCAAGTGAGCACTGATCAACGGCGTACAGGATGCCAAGTGTAACGCTGATCAATGGTGTACAGAAAGCCAAGTGTAGCGCCGAGAACAGCACTCGAGAAACCAAGTGTAGCGCCGAACACGATGTACGAATAAGTTAATGCGAGCGTTAAGTACTTTGTGCTCATAGGAAGCCAATAAGAGTGCGATTGCGCATGAACATGATGGAGTGATAGATGTGCGACACGTGTCAAGAAGAAGCAAGGCAACTAAGCTCACGTGCCCAATCAACCTGCCCATTAAGAGAGAAAAAAGCGCAAGAGTGATCAACCAACGTTCTGATCAAAGACGACATGTAGACGGTTGTATAACTGAATTGAACTGTTACACAGTCGATCAAGCCACTCTATAAAAGGGAGTGGACTTGCTTCTTCTCAAATCCTCCAGCAGTGTCAACACAAACTCAACAAGTCCAGCGCAACATTGCATCTCGGGCCATCGGGTCTCTTATCCCCCTTTCGTTTCCTCCGCCGCAACAATAATGCCCGATTCTTCTGCCGCTCACCAGTCAACCTCACTCCATGGAGTATTGTTTTCAGCATTGACAACCCCTTCCAATCTGCATGTGCGGCCACAACCACTGGGATGAGAAGCACCTATGTTCATCAACCAATCCGGTTTGAGCCGCTGCTCTCATCCTCAGATTTATCACATTACCACCCTCCGAGAAGATGCTCTCAATCACGGACGCCTATCCAGCCTGCTCGCGCAACCGCTACCGCTGCGATATCGCCTCTTGTTCAATAGTCTTCTTTCTGCCTTTTACATTTTTATCATTCTCACTCGAGAAGCTGCCTGCAAGTAGTATATCCAGGGCTATGACCACAGACACTGCAATAACCACTAATGGGTTACCAACCTTCTTTCTATCTTCTTTCTATTTGTTTATTTACATGTCATTGACGATCCCGTTATTTAATCTTGAATAAACACTTGGTTTGGAGCTAGACTGTCTTTGACTTCACATTGGCTACCATATTTTCACCATCTGAAGGATTTTAGATGAACCTAAGGGAAGGGAGAACCACATACATTTCATACAATCACCTAATTGCCTAAAACGGACGCATTACGGTGGCCTATTACACCACCGATTGCTTAAACAACTTAGACAGACTGTGTGGTTAAGCACCTAGGGTCAAAACCCAAGACCCAAAAACTGTGGACTAGTAAGTTTGGGATGCCCACGCGACACACACACACACACACACACATCTGCACTTACACCACACCGCGTTAGGCGAGCGAGTCGCGTACGGCCGACGGGCAGGAGGGGGGCACCCGGAGAGGGAACACACCCTTTGTGGCATGCCCAGTGGGACATCAGGTGTGCCAAGAAGAAGCCAACGACTTGTTGGAGAGGATGCCGATGAACATCTGCTTTCAGCTGGCGGAGAAAATCAGGCAAATGATCCTCCCAGAGCCCTAAATGAGGTTGGGTCTGCGTCTGGTCCTGCTCAATAGCAAGAAGACCAGGACGCATCAGTACAGGTTTCGTTACATACACTGGTCAACCTCTTTACTAAAATGATGACTGAAACTAACCGGTCTTTTTGTAGTGCTTAACGAGAGCATCAGTCGAATAATGGCTAATCCCAATGATCGGCAACCGGTTATGTTTCCTTCACGAGAGAAAACACCAGTCGCAATTAGGAGATATGGCCGTATTGAAGCTCCACTAATGCCAGCTTCCGGAATCGGCCCAGGGGTACCCAGGCTAAATGGAAAAAATGCCAAGGGTCAACCCCAGCCGGGAAATGTAGATATCGGACAGGGGGCAAATCCACTCATGGTAGCCGATAACGATTTGCAAAAGAAAGTTGCATAAGCATTTACATGGTCTAAGCTACTACTAGCCTACAATGGGAGCTGATACTTCTGATTTCATGAAAAAAATGTGTGAGATGTCAAGTCCAAGATAATGTCCCACAAAAAGGCCCCAATGAAATACAGACAATCATTACTCCTTGGCCTTTCCATACATGGGGATTGGATTTTTGATTGGTCCTATTAATCTTAACTGTAGGAGGGGACACACTTGGATTCTGGTAGCAACGAAATATTTCATAAAATGGATTGAAGCTATTCCAATTCAAAGAGCTAATGGAACGTCTGTGGCTCAATTCATTAAAGTCAATATCATCACTCGATTTGGTGTTCTTCAAAGAATCATTTCCGATAACGGGACTTCTTTCCTTAACAGGCCAGTGCGTGAACTGACATCCTTTCATAGAACTAATCATGTTAAGTCTTCTCCCTATTACCCTCAAGGGAATGATCAAGCTGAAGCATTAAACAAAACTTTGTTTAAAATTCTAAGTAAACTGGTCTATGATCAACCCTCAAGGTGGAACGAATTCCTACCTCAAGTCTTATGGGTATATCAAGTAAATAAGCATAAAGCCACTAAAGCTACACCCTTATCCCTTGTATATGGATCAAAAGCAGTTCTACCAGTTGAACTCCAAGTAGCTTCAGCGAGAATCCTATATACAAGCGAGTTGGATTGGAGTTTCAAAGATTTTGCTGTTGCACGCACTCAGAAGCTAGAAAACCTAGATGAAAGAAGACAGAATGGCTTGGAAAGAAATTTTCATTATCATCAGATTATGACTCGAACCTACAACAAGATGGCTACACCTTGAAGTTTTCAAATTGGTGAACTAGTCTTCCAAGCAAAAAGGCATGAAATAAGTCATACAGTCAAACCTAAGTTTGCTCCCAAATAGGAATGACCGTTTTGAAGTAATATCTACTCAACCTTCAGGTTACCACACAATTTTATCTTTTGAAGAAACTGTAAATGAAAAGTGGTTAAGGAAATACTTTTATTAAATATATACTCTTCCTTTACAAAATTCTCTAAAATAACCCGAAAAATCATAAATAGAAAATTATTTTATTAATAAGGGTATAATAGTAATTTAGTAGGATTCGAATATGAACTATATCTTTAAACACTTTTATACTTACTATATATGTATTTTAATTCAGTTATTGTATGAATACCTTGTATGATCACACATCAAAGCATAATCCTTTGTTTGATGCTTAATTAATTAGCATTGGGCCTAATTAATTAGTCGTGGGCTTAATTTAATGGAACTTTGCTTATTAAATTGAATTGGGCTTAAGTGACTAATTATGGGCCTTAATTAAATCAATTAAGTAGCTTAATGGGCTTAAGTAATTTTCTTAAGGCCCAAACTAATAAAATAGACTTTAAAAACATTAGAAATTTGTTTTAATTAATAACTACTAGAAGGATTGAGTTAAAGTTGAATTAGGAATCTTTAATATCCTAAAAATAAGCATACTAGCAGTACTAGGACTATAAGTTGTTTCTAACACTTCATATTATAAATACAAGCCTTTAGCATCATTCTAAACCTAGGAAAAGAGAAGAAAACGTGGAGAACCATTGGGAGAAGAGATCCAGCATCTCCAAACCCTAGAAGCCTAGAAGATCAAGTGAAGAAAAAAAACCAACTAGAGAATTCTGTAATTCATGTGAGTTTCTCTTTCACCTTCGTGTGTATTTAAGCCAAACATGTGTTATAACATGAAGGGAATCTTGTGTGTGATTGGTAAACCCTTCCTCATGTTCTTATATTTAAAACCCGGTAATAAAGATCCAATAAATATAAAGTAATCATCACCATATGTTAAGAGACCTAAAGTAGAATAAAAATTGGGAATTTTATCAAGATTGAAGTATTGACATAAATATTATATGAAAGCATGATTAGATCCATTAATTTTGTGTTTTAATGATGCCCTTGTTCGTTAGGAACATTGTGTTTCAAATTCGAAGTGATTTCGATATGTATATCAAAACCTATGGCCAAAATACCCAACATACGTCAAAATTGAAAACCCAGAAAACCTGTTCTCAGGTTGGTTGACCGAAGCATTTCGGCTGACCGAAGACCTAACCGAAAATTATCAACTTAGTGATTTTGACCGGACTTAACCTCATTAGACCATGTCTAACCTATACATAAATTGTTACAAATAATGGCACACTTTCCAGGGTTTTGGCTGACCGAACATTCAACCGACACCCAGCCTAAACTCACTTTTGACCACTTTGATCAATTGGACACCTGTATAATGTGAAGTTAGGAATGATAGAAGAGTTTCTAGGTACTAAGATTTAAATTTCATGTTTTGACTTAACTATACCTAATTATTACACTCATTGAAGCCTTGACCATAATATGAATTATCAAACTTAAATGAGATTAGCATGTTAAACTCATTACTAACCTTAACGGGCATAATATAAGAATGTCTAGATCATAATATGATATATGTGTGTTTTTAATGATTAATTGTATTGTATATATATTTAGTAGTTTAATATGTGTGACTTTTGCTAATGTTATGAATAACTCATGATCAATTGTGTGTGCATACTTTTATTCATTAAAATAGGATAAAATCCACCATATGTATCTACACCTAATTATAATTCATTCATCATATAAAAGTGTGTTACATTTCTATACATACATAGATATATATATATATCTGTTTGTGTGTGTGTGTGCATTATATTAGTTT
This sequence comes from Pachysandra terminalis, assembly GCA_031762675.1. Classification (NCBI taxonomy): domain Eukaryota; kingdom Viridiplantae; phylum Streptophyta; class Magnoliopsida; order Buxales; family Buxaceae; genus Pachysandra; species Pachysandra terminalis. Next base: position 18,466 of record JAUPMG010221523.1, read on the forward strand.
AGAATCATGAGAATGTGTCTCATGTGTTTGCGTGATGAATATGATGTGCGTGAACATGATATACTATGTTGTGTAAATTGTATTTAGTAATCAAGTACTAATCTACATGTGGGCAGTGTGACTTTTATTAAGTCTAATGAGTTTGACTTAACACTTGGATTCCGATGAGGAATTGTTAGTTATGATTTCTAGTTAAGGTACTAGTGGAATCTCTTGAAGACTATCCTTGTGTATGGGGGCTTGGATAAGTTCTAATGAAGTAACACTAGATACTTCTCTTTGATTGTGTATGTAAGGATATTCTGTCCATGATGGGATTGTTATTTTGTTTTCATCTAAGGTGAGAGATAGAGATTTTCTCAAGAGACTTGTGGTAAGATGATAGGTGAGGGAGTGCAATTCCTAATAACTGAATCGTAAGAGTGATTCTGTTAGTATATTAGGGAATATATATTCACAAAGGGACATATCACGTTGGTGAGGCCCTGAGATGCATCTTCGAGATCAAAAATAAGGTTTGGGAATTATGCCCATTAGGTCGAAATCCCTAGAAACTGTAGTGCGCAAATAGAATAATCCCCTATTCTTGGCCATGTATGTTGGGGATGGTTCATTGGAACATTTCAAATTTGAGGATTGGATCTGGTTGTGAAAATACATGGTTCGAATGCCAACTAGCATGCATTGCATTTCATATTCTTGTGCATGTTATTGTGTGATTGGTCTTGTGTATGATGGACATTGACTTATATGTTATCATATAGAGTTAGGCATATTAGTATAAATGACCAAGTTGTGTGGACTTACCCAAATACCAAGTGAGATTGGAGAGAACTGCATTATGTTGTGTGTGTGTGTATTGCTCATATCTATGAGATATTTCACATTATTTTTTCACTTATTATATCATATTATTCATTTTCTCATAACATGTGTTTTTTAGTAAATACCCTAATTTGAAGGGCTTACTCATTCGAACTTTAAGCTTATGTAGTTGTTCTTAATATTTTTCAGGTATTTGATGAATTCTATTGAAGAGAAATGCTATATGGTAATTACGGGAATAGAAGATACATGTTAGAAGTTGTGGATCAGACCTAGTTGATTTATGTACAGATTGTAACTTTTATAAATATATATATAAGAATTAATATATTATTGCTGCCGCTTATGATTTCTTTTGTGTACCACTCTCATAGGGTTATGGGGTGAGAGTTACAATTCCAATTCATGGGAACTCCCTTGAGATTTCCGTATTTGGGTCTGACATTTTCTTAAAACAAAAATACAAGGCTATGGCTTAGCAATAAGTTGTGACTCAGTTATGCCTTCAAAACAACCTTGAGAACCCCAACTCTTGAAGCTTCAGACTCTGGCGTATTGGCACGTAACTTGGCAAAATCAACTTGCATTCTTTCAAGTTCTGCTCGCCCTCTAGAAAGAACATCAGCAACACTCTCTTGCCATTGGCGTTCTTACTCCAAATCTACGATTGTCTTCTGCTTCAGAGCCTCTACATCAGCAATCTTTTTCTCCAGTTGGCTCATACGAATCTCTTGGGTGTCGAAGGACTTCTGTAACTTGCTAATTTCAACATCTTTACCAGTGATAACGGCCTTGAGTTCCCTTCTCTTGATGTATTTTACTGCCTCTGCTTTCAACTCCTCAAGACGATTTCTAATTAGTCCAGTTGAAAACCAATGGCTTGTAGAGACTTTAAGGTCTCCTCCCAACTCCTTAGATCATCCGAAGTGATGTCATCACTTCTTTTTCGGCTCATAATCTCCAGAAGTCTGCATATTTCATCATAACCTTTGCTTCGAAGTTTGAAGTTGGGCAAGGTAGACAAATTGATAACCTAGCCGAATGTCTTTTTCACCATGTCCATCCAATAAGCCCTATCATCACCCACCAAGTAATCATCTACTGGCTTCATGTGGCAGGAAGGTGCTTGATTTGGAGAAAACTCCCTCCTCTTCTAGATTGCTGGTACTGCGAAAGATGAACTCTTTATCTTATCACCAAAAGATGAGGAGACTTCAGGAGTTGCCATCAAGGTAGCATCGGAGGCGGTGGGAGCTTCAAGAGGTGCCTCATCCATGGGTGTGTCCACAAGAGCCTTCGCAGAAGCAGGATTTGATGAAGGCAGAGTGTCAATAGGCCCAATGCTCACCATTGGGGTAACCACTGGCGCCTCAGCAATAGAAGTCCCTACAAGGACTGAAGCTTGAGTGAGCAATGACCACTAAATGCAACACTCACCAATGAAGGAACTACTTCAACTTGTATAATTGTAGTCTCCATTGACTGGGATGGGACGGCAAATGTGGCCTCAACTTCCTTATTCTCAGCAGTAGCCTCCAAATCTTCATCAACAAGAGCATCAACTGCGTTTATTTCAATAATCCCTGCCCGTTATCTCATATTTAAAGGGGCAGGAGAAGTAATCTCATCATCCCCTACAAGAAACAAAAAGATACCAGTTATCTTGAAAACATTCAGAGGAAAAACATCACAAATAACAGATAATTACCACATGTACAGGGATGATAGCCATAGAAGTTGCCAAAGGAACAATTTCCCTCTCTTCAGCCTTTGGAAGCTCTCTTCTCTCTTCACTAGAAACTTTGCTACTTGAGGTAATCACCGTAAGGGTGGGATGTTCCAATCGATGCCTTCGCATCCTCATCTCTTCTCCTTCCTTGGTAGAAGATGAAACTACAGGAGGAAAGCATGAATTAGAAGGAAACGTACCAAGATATATTCATAAAATAAAGTCCACTACACTCACCAATAGCAGACTTCTCAAAAACCTAAGTAGAAACCTTGTTTGTTGTGGCTTTTGGCAATGGTGGATCCTTCTTTGGAGCAGTGGACTTTGACGACACCTTTTTTTGTGCTGAAGATTCTTTATGTTGTACAGTAGAGGCCTTACCGATCATGGGCACGCTCTCACCATGTACTTCTCCAAGCCCTACAAATGGCATCTTCTGCAAGATATTTATGAAAATAGGTTAGAGCAGATAAAACTTTATTACAAATGACAACAAATGTTGGTAAAGAAGTAGAAAATAATTCATCACCTTTGAAGTACCAACTGCCTTGCTTTTGCCCTTTAAAGAGTGGTCCTTCGAAGTACCAAGCACCTTCGGATCAACAGACGCCTTCGGTGCTTGCTTCCTTGCACCTCTTGTATTGAGATCTTGAGAAAGAGGAACTTGCTCACCATCCTCTTCATCTCCTCCTCCCCCCACTGCAGGTGGCCTCTCTTTAGACACCTTCTTTGAGTCTTCACCCTCTTCATGCAGGTCAATGCTTTCAATAGCATTGTGACCGGGGAGCACGTTGGAAGTAGGGTGGCCAAAACCAGAGGAGGGCTGATGATTCTTACCTTGGAAACTCAACCGTTGTTCGCGCTTAACTTGGTATATGACAAAAGACCCTTGTTAGCAATTCGGCGAATAATTTGCGAATCGAATATTTGAAGGCATATACGTATAATACTTCAGAAGTTTTGAAAGATTCGGAATAATACCCGATTTTTTGCCTTAAAAAGTATAATACGATATTTTACGAATTTGTCAAAAATTCGGAACAATAACTCAATGTTTGAGTCTTCCATAGAATTTGACATTAGGGATCGAATAGCTATAAACTTGGATGAACTTGGGGAGCTTCTCCCTGATATCGATGATGGATAGGGTGAGCAAGTTCAAAATGCAGATAACACCAATACTAATAAAGGGCATGGGGAGCTTGGAGAGTTTGGGGATTTATCTTGGCTTGGCAATCCGGTTGAGGCCGGACCTTCTTCTTCTCATTTGCATTGATGTTTCGTACCTTCTTATTCTCATTTGCATTGATGTTTTCGTATTGCATTAAGACTATAACGATTTGTTTTTTGCCTTTTGGATTGGGTTCATGGCTAAACTTGCTTTGGATATGTTTGTTATGTTTTAGAGAATGACAACTATTATTATATTTACTGACTTCTTTTAAGAATATCTTGAATTTTTTACTTTCGAATTTTTGCAACCAAAGGTTTAAAACACTTACAAATTAAATACTGTATAATTACCGTATCGTGAATTTTTTATCGAATATTTGACCGTACCATTTTTTTGGGTCACCGAATAATTCTTGAATTATTCCCGTATCATATTTTTGTCGTATCCCGAATTGCTAACAAGGCTACAGACAATGTTACATGACCGGTACACTATTTGCGCAGCCTCCCAAGTGAATTTGTCTAATATGAGACCCACTGCAGTGACACCTGTAGGACAAGCTTCCAAGTCAGCAGACATTTCTCGATGCCCGAAGACAAGAGTATACCTCTCTCTTATTTGTTCGATTGAGATATCGCTGGGTTTCACTCTCACCGGACTCTTCAAAGGGATGATTTGATCCATCCCAAAGTGCCGAAGTACTCGATGAGGAGTATATATAGGGAAGTTGTTCCCTTAATCTCAAACCATTCCTAGCAAATAACCTGGATGAATTATTTCTAGGAAGGTCCTCTCCTCTGCCCGAAGGATAGGCCAATCCTTCATTGTCAACCGAGGCTCGCCTTCCAACAAGGTCCCATTGGACTTATAATATCCCGAGTTCGGATTATTGAATTAATTACGCTTAATGGCATAATTAATTCAGATAATTGTGATCATCTTGCTAATCACTTAGATTAGAAGACAGTAGAGCCTTGACTTCAATCCATAGGTCCGACTTCAGAAAACTAAGCAATTTGGGAAATTTCCCTTAACTCGGTAATTCCGGCAATTTCAAAATATTGCGGGAATAAATAAGTAAAAATCCCAATTTGA
>JAUPMG010221629.1:0-23286 GCA_031762675.1 Pachysandra terminalis
TTTTATTATCCAGCGATCTTCTTTTTGGCCCTTTTTCTATTTAATTTTTTTTTTTAATTATGATGATAAAGTTCCTCTGTACTTTTGTCCTTTGTTTTGTACGTGTCCTAAAATCAACTTTTCGGTAATTGGGTTATAGCTTAGATCCTTTAGTATGACATTCTCCCTGTACTTATAAATTTAAAATGAAATGAGTAGTCCAGTTGACTATTATATAGAGTATGAGGCCCAACTCCACCCTTGAGAATTTTCTTTCTTGTTCATTAGTTTCACCAGTTGAAGTTTATGGCTTAATTTGAGGAACATTGAGGTCTTGTAGTTATATTGCATTTTTAATTATTCATTGCTTTTTAGTTCCACTATAATCACACTAATGACAACTATATGAAAATAACTTTATGAAAACTAGACAGTCAAAATTGAAGTAGGAGAAGCAATTATGAATATATATATATATATATAGTTACGTTAGTAAAAGTGTAAACTTAAATGATAGAGATTGGCTACTTCTTATTATAATAATTAATAAATATCAAGAAAAAGATGTTCATGTAATTCATTTGAGAAGAATTTCCCTTGGAGCTTTTTGATTTAAGCCTTTTAGGCCACTTAGTTATCTTGTGGCTCTCATTCTTTTAAGCCTTCTTTGTTTCATTGTTTTTACAAATAACGTTTACTCATAAGTTACAGGTTTAAGATTTCTTTCAAGCCTAAAGTGTTCCAAGTTAATTTATGAATCTCTAGGAAGTTGAATCCTGAAGCCAATGAGATAGTCATTAGGATTCAATGACCGGAAGTTATCGGCTAAGATGATAATTATCAAATGCCTTTTATTTCTAACATCTCATGATCATGCTACGAATCGTGAAATGACAAACATAGATAACATTCATATTAAATTTGTCCTACCAATATAAATTTGTAGTTTATCATATTAAATTAAATTCAAGAAGTATAGTTTTGAATTTTTTATTAGGTATTTATCACTTTATCATTTCATTTTTATTTTGTTCTCATTGTAGATATTTTAATTATTATTTCTTATTCAAATGTAAATATTGAAATTATGTATTCTTTTCAAAAATAAAAACATTTGGGTTGTTATTGGCATGTTCACGTGTTTTAAAAACTTTAGGACAAAAATTATATTGGCATTATTTACTTCTCACTACTCTTGAAACAACCTAAATAATTTATAATATTCCTTAATTATAAATAGTTTGTTCTTTTTTTCAAGTGAAGCAATTTTTAAACTCTCTCTCTCACACACACGCACACATATTTATGATATATATATATATATATATATATGGTCAACAAGGGTTATTTTATTGTTAGAGTATAAATTTTGGTTTGTGCAAAAAGTTTTTCTAGAAGATTAATTGTTGCACAAGGTAAGACGTTTGAAGTGGTAAAAAAATGAATGGTTTGTGATAAAAATTAAAGGTGTAAAAGGTTGAATTGTTAGGGTAACAACTTTGGTACTCCCATTTTTTGGTCATTCAATCACTATGTGATGTTTTCTTTGGTGTGGTAGTACAAGACTATGAAGGAAAAATGACAATGGTGTGCTTTCATGATAAACAAGTGATAGAGATAGTGATATTATATGAACACAAAAAAGTTGCTCAAATTTCCTCCCGTGCACATTAATTTTTGAAAAATGACTTTTGTTTGTTTCAAGGTTAATTAATTAATAGCTCTGCATACTTATTGATTTGTTATTTAAATTTGAAGCATTATCCAATGTCTATTGTGTATGTTAATACCTATCTGTATATGCTTGTTTTATCATATATATATTTCAAAAATGGTTGCATGAACCTATCAAGATGGTCTTCCTCCTTCTACATTATGAAACTAAATACTAGATCTTGTCAATTCTTACAAATTATAGTTTTATCTCCAAGGTACCATTTAATATAATCAATCAAGGTTGTTAGTATGTCTTGAAAACCACAAAACTATCCTAATATCTCTCTTTTGTGCCCATCACCTTGATCATTACATCCGGTAATTGTACTTTTGTCCACCATCTAACATTATTCAATATATATTACTAGAAAATTTAATTAGAAAATATATTTTCAAGTATATTATAAAAATATCTAATAAAAATATATTATAATTCTTGATCTATTATTTATGTTATACTATAATATATAGTACTTTTATTTAGAGAAGAAACAGAGTCATATGAGACCCTCCACTAAGGTAGTAGCTTGAGTTGAACATCTATTTGAGATGCATGTTCCATGAGTTGAAAGCACACATATTGATCACTGACTAAGATTAATTACTTAGAGGTTAGGATTACAACAAAAATAATTTAAGATTTAAAAAAAAAAAATCTCTAAAGTATCTTATAAGTATTATTATTTTGTCAACTTAATTTTCTTTTAGATAAATGAAAAACTTTATTATTATAATACATAAATATTTGAATTCTTTATAAGTATTTGATTACATTGGCTTCTTAGGTTATATGTAAATTGTTATCATGTGAAACGCATATATATATATATGTGTGTGTGTGTGTGTGTGTGTGTGTGTATTATATGTAATATATATGATATTTAAAACATGATATTTTATATATAATGTAATTCTAAAAAACTTTGTATTAACCTGACATAATCCGAATAGAAACTGCAATTTGGATTAGGTTGGGTTGGGTTTAAGGTTTTCCATTTATGAATGGAATATAGATGGCATTTCTGATTATCAAATCTATGAAATCATTCATCAGATGCTTATGTATAGCACTATCTATAAACAAAATATTAACTCCGATCAAGATGTTGCCAAGTTTATCACTTGTGGTTTTATTGGACTTCTTAAGGGTTGGTGGGATAATGTTATCTCTATTCCACAACAGCATGAAATTATGAATGCTCATAAAATTATCAAAAATGAGTTTAATCAGGAAACGCAACAGCAAGATGTTGTGTTTATGTCACGACCCAAACCAGAATTTCCCAATTATGAGATTTTACAGGCTTAAATCGTAACTCTCACCCCATATCTCTATGGAAGTGGCAAAACAGCATTCAAAACATAAGCGGAAGAAAATAACTGTTCTAGTAAGATATAAGTAACTAAAATAAATAAACTAATCTATTACAAGATTAATACAAGGAAGTCTAATCTAGTACAATTCTATGATTTGATTAGGTTAACTATACCCATTCCCAGGCTCTCTCTTCATGACCAAGCTCCAAAACCTGAAATATATAAATCAACAAACATAACCTGGAAGACAAAACAAGTAATCCTTCAATGGAAGGTATTTACTCATACCACAACATTATGAGAAAACCAAAATATGTATTTGATGTGATAATGATAACATCCGTGCATAGTGATGATGAGGAAATTATTATAAACCAATCAATGTATTGTTCTCTCCCAACCTCACTATGTATTCAATCCAGGGTCTACATCATAATATTTGCATGCCTAATTCTATATGAAAATTAAGCCAATTGTTTCATACACGAGACTCTCACACTAATATTAACAAAGACGTGCAATGCAGATGAAAATGCAACGCTGTATGGCAATGTGAAATATATTAAGCTCCCACGTGATCTCAATCTCTATCCGGGGTGTCCCAGCAACCTGAATGCTCCCCAGGATGTTCCAGCAACCTGAAATCATCCCCCGTCATAACGGTCTAAAGGATAGGATTATTCTATGTGTACAACATAGTTTTATGGGCTTTCAATCAATGAGTCACAATCGCCCCACCTTATTTTTTATCACGGGCCAATGGCCAAGATTTACACCTACGTGCGGATCCCTCAAGGACTCATACATATTCACAATCCAACAGAAGTGTATCATGGTCTCACTGTCTCCCAAGCTTATACCAACGTGCAGATTCTTGTGATAGTTCACCATCTTCCAAGTTTACACCAACGTGCGGATCCTTGGGTAACCATCATCCCTCAAGTCTGTAGAGGCCTACCCTATGTGGGTTTCTCTCTCAGCTTGGGTATAACAAACAGGGTCCTCTCATAGGACAATAATAGCTAACAAGTCAATTATCTCATGTGTTAGTCTAAACCCAAGGGTATCACAATCACAGCCGGAAGGTCCATATGCAACTCATCATATTCAATTTCTTTAAATTAATACATTCATACAATGATTCACCGTCATATATTCAATTCATCAAACACATGGGCACAATCCCATTATTCTATTCTACAAGGCACAATAGTGCTCAACAATGCATACTAAGCGTAAATATGATTATCTAGCATAAACGATAAAATGAAATCAAGACAGGCAGGGTACGAGCAACTAACCTAGAGTAGCACATCCATGAAACAAGCCTAAGGGAAAACGTTAATAAGTAATACTAATACATACACACATTTAGCAAAATCATCACCCTCTAAGTATATGTAATCATCCAATCATAAGGGAATACTATATAATCCGCATTAATAGAATGAATGCATAAAACATAAGACAATACATACGTTAACAAATCAGGGAGATGAAAGAAATTAAATAATAATAAACACCCATACATATGGGTCAACCCTCAAATGGTAACACATGAGGTCAAAGTCTGTGCCTAGACTTGCACAAACAGGGAAATGAACTAATGGATGGGTTTGGGGCTGTTTACACCAGTTTCCTAGAAAACTCACATCACTAGGCTAACTCAAGATAGGACAGACCTTAGGTGATAGAGGGTCGTACTGGTTGGCAAGTCTACTAACTCCAAAAGTGTGTCAGAACACTAGGATAAGGGTATCACAGATGTCCAAGGTCAAAATCCAAACAAAGTGTGAGCATTGGGTCTCGGCGAGGTGCCCGACGAGGTCTTCTACGAACCGAGAGGAGTTCTGCGAGGTCGTCGATGCGTCGAAATGGGTTTGGTGACCTTTCCTGTGAACTGGATACTGTCTCTGTCATTCGGCAAGCCATTTCGGCAAGCAGAGGAGGTCACCAAGGGGTTCAGTGGTCTCTTCGGTGGATTGAGGAGGTCACCGAAACTCAGGCCAGGTCTTTCAGTGTGCCAAGAGAGTCTCGGCGGAGTCTTCGGCGAACTGAGGAGGTCGCCAAAAGGTCTCGGCAGGGTAGTTCGGCTGACCGAGAGGGTCGACGAAAGTCTGGTCCAGGCGATTTCGAGGTGTTTCTGGGGCGATTTTACCCAAAATTGCTAAACACCTAATGGGGCTTCCAAATGACTTCTAGGCTAAGAGGAATTGGTCTACGTGGAGATCCACTAAGTCTCCATGAATCCAAACCCTAGAAAATGCAATTCCACAATCCAGGTCGCATAGGTCATCTACAAGGGACGGGTTCTCAAGGGCATGGGATTTGATCCCTAAATCATCAAATCTAACAACCAAACTCATGGGGGAAGGGAGAACACAATCACACGCATTCTTCCCCCATGCTCACAATGTTAAGATAAAAGTAAATACACGAACATTGAAGGAATACTCAACTTGGGGTGCGCCGGGTCGCGTCCGGAGTCAATCCGCTTGCATCCGAGACTCTGGGGTCTTCCTCCTTCTTCTTCTCCAAGAGCTCCAAGAGAAATGAGAGTTGAGAGGGAAAGAGTAATGGGGGTTTTAAAGGTTGAGAGTTCTATTTATAGGCCAAGGGTAAAGTTGTAAATTAAATTAGCCAGAAGGGCAAAACAGGGTTTCTAGCTCTATAATTTCCAATTGACCTCTTATAAATTAAATTAGCCAGAAAGATCTTGTAAATTAAATTAGCCAGAAAGATCTCGAGAACTCTTGCACTTTAGATGGTACAAGGATGTATTCTTAGCCAAAGTTCTTTAGAGAAATGATGCTAATTCTGAGCATTGGGAAGCCAAATTCATTGATGACGTACCAATTTTATTTGCCGAAAAGGTGAGAAAGAAATTGAGAGACTTGCATAATGGCATTTCCATACCGTATAACATGTGTACGTATGGAAGTTTAATCAGTACCATTATACAATAAGGATTGTCACTTTGCAATGATATAAAATTGCAAAAACAATTAAATAAACAAAAGTTAGCTAGTAATAGGGAAACTGGTGATTTATGTGAGAAATATGCTTACAATACCCAAATTAATTATCCTAATAAAAGGAAATAAAAAAAAAAGATAAAAAATCTTCTTATAAAAGAAAACCTTATAAGAGAAAATACTTTAAAAATCAACCAGAAACTTCTACAAGATATAAATCTAAACGAAGAGCAAAAAATCCTAAGGAAGCAAAATGCTTAAATGTGGTAAAATTGGCCATTATGCTAATAAATGTACGACAAAGAAAAAACTTAATAGTCTCCAAATTGATGAAGACCTAAAGCTTCAATTAAGCAAACTACTGCTTAGTTCTTCAGCTTCTAATCAAGAAACTGATCAGTCAAATGATTCTGAAAATGAAGAGTTTAATCAACTCTACTCTTCATCCTCTTCAGAAACTTCTAATTCTGATGATTGCCATTGTAGGGATTTGCAAGATAAGTGCAATCATTTACAAGAAATTATGGTCTGTGTAAATGTACTTACTGACCAACAACATTATTTGCTTGAATTGATTGATAAGGTCACTGATCCTCAAGTTAAATTACAGTTAATTAAAACTTGCTATGATATGACCAAACAGGATACTCATGTTCCTGTTTCATCTCAAATCCCTGACATGCATTATAGCATGAAAGAAGTATTGAACAGACTCAACAATACATCTCAATCTCATCACAGACAAACAAATATTCCTAATCTTAGGAATGAAGTAAATCATTTAAAAGTTGAGATTAAAAATCTTAAAACTCAACAAGAATTAATGCAATTTGATATTTCTCAATTATAGAAAAAGAATTTACCTAATAAAGGTATCCAAATAAATCCTAATTCAGTTAATTTGTATAAGGCTTCTACTAGCCAAATCCATCTCAGAATGTTATTCAAGACAATAGCCCTTCAACCAATAATCTTAATAACACCCCTGAATATTTAATTTTAATAAATCAAATAACATTCCAAAAATGGCTTATTTCAATAACTTTGGTAAGTAATAAGGAATTTACCTTAACCAAAAAAAAAAAATAGACAATCAAGTGACCCCTCTAGACCATCAGGCCGCACAGCCCACCTGAGGGCATCATCTCTGAGAATCTCACTAACACAATCCGTTGGGGATTAATCCAGGTGCAGAATCTATCATCTAAGGCGTAGTTTGCAAGGGTATCAGCAACACTATTTGTTTCTCTAAGTATATTTCTAATTGTAAATTTAGTGAATTTGGTGATCGCCATCATTGATTAATGGACGCCCAAAATAACCCATAGGGCATCTGTAGATTTCAAGAGTGTTGGTGGAGAAGAGAAATTTGTTTCTATTCGTGGGTTGATATGATAGATCATGATTTTAATAGTTTTTCATTAGGACTTTCCTAACCACAAGTTGCTAAAATAAGTCGATCTATTACTGGCATCCTATGCTCACTGTAATTCTATATATTGTTGTTGTGATCTCCATTGAGACAAAAGGAATAAGAATCTCTTCTCTGCTTCTCTATGGTTTTTTGTTTAGGGGTTTTCCATGTAAACCATTATCTTTAACCATTTTTCGTCATGGTATCAGAGCATGGTTATTCTGATCTAATTCTTCTTTGAGAAAGAAGGCCAGGTGTTGTCATTCTTTTTGCTTTTGTAGATTTTTTTTTTCTACGCACTCTTTATTCAAAGTTGATTATCTCTCTCACCGTAACTCAGAATTGAGCAAGGCCCGGTGACGCTAGATTTGTATCATCCATACCAAGCTCACTTTTTGACATCATTTGAGGGGTCAAATTGTACTTCAAAGTCACCATTTTTTTTGTCCATAAGATTGTCAGAGTAATTTTGTTCTGATTGTTTCTCCATTCTTTATCAATAGGAGAATCGGATGCTAATCCTGGTTGGAAGCTTTCATCTGTCCTTTTAAATGGTATTAACTATGTACCTTGGTTGAGGGTTGTATCCTTGTCTCTCGGTGACAAGAAAAAGATGGGTATTATCACAAGAACGAAAGTTTGTCCTACATCTACTCATCTACTGATTTAAGATATGATGATTGGATCTCTGGTGATCATCTTGTTAGATCTTGAATCCTCAATTCGATGGCCCCAATATTGCTAGGATTTTTACTTTCTCTGACTCGGCACAACAATTGTGGTATTCAATAGCAGAATTATATGGCAGTCAAAATAAGTATTTTTGAACTTAAACTTATTGTAGCAGCAAAACAAGATGAAAAAAGGATCAGTGAACATCTTGAAAATCTGAAAAGAATGTGGGACAAGTTGAACATGTATCATCCGCACACTATTGATACAAGGACTCTCTTGCAACAGGCTGAAGAAGATAAAAAAAATTTATTGCTCAGTAGCTTGAGGCCAGAATATGAAAATATCAAGAGCAATATTCTTATGGATACTATGCTTTCCTCTTTTTCCAATGTTTGTGCTATTATTCAACATGAAAACACTCGGAAGAAGACTATGAACTCCGAACTAAAATCTCCATATTAGAAAGTTGAATTGAATGCTTTTGTGGCTGAGAAAGACGATCAAAGAACTTTCTCTAGTACTAAGGAAAGGAAAATTACTAATCGATTTAAAGCCAAAAAATAACCTTATCACTGTAATCACTGTGGTAACAATGGGCACAACAAGGATCGATGCTGAAAGTTACACCTTCACCTCAAATCCTATTATGAAAAGAATAGGAAAGATCATGCTACCATAGTTGATGCATCGATCTCGATGAATTAGTTGAGTCATATTCTTCAACATATCAGTAAATTCATGTCTTCTAAACAAAGTCATTTGGCCTCTACCCATGCTTTAGGTAATTTGCAAGCTTACCTCACTTCGTCTTCTAAATTTAATTCTTTGATTATTGATTCCAAAGCCACAAATCATATAGCCAATAATATTTCTTCTGTGCATGATTTTACTCCCAAGTCTGATAGGCATAATGTTTTTGTTGCCACTAATCATACAGTTCCTATGTTAGGAAGTGGTAAAATTGACTTCTTTCCAAATAGTTCAACCTCTACTGCTTTTGTTGTTCCGTCCTCTCTAGTTCAACTTCTTTCTGTTGGCAAAATTATTAATTCATTGAACTTTGATGTTAATTTTTCTCCCACGTCTGTCGTCTTCTAGGACCGAAACATGAGGAAGACGATTGGTGAAGGAACATATTCACATGGACTATACTTGCGCATCCACTAATAAGGCATGCCATACCAGCAGCTTAAAGGAAAATCATCTCTTACATAAACGGCTTGGACATCCTTCCAACTGTGTCTTGTCAACTCTTTTTCCTTCTATTTCTGTTGAATCTAGTGTGTGTGTGTGTGTGTGATGTTTTTCAATTTGCTAAACAAACTCGTTTACCATTTGTTAGTTCTTCATCTACTTCTATTGAGTCATTTGAACTTATTCATTCTGAGCTATGGGGTCCTACTCCAATTGATCATATGGTGAATATAAATACTTTGTGTTATTTATTGATGATCAATCTCGTGCTACTTGGTTGTACTTTCTCAAGTCAAAAATTGAGGTGTTATCTGTTTTCAAAGGTTTTCATAATATGGTGACTACCCAATTTAATGCCAAAATCAAGGTTTTTAGGTCTGAATATGGTACGAAATATACCAAAGGACCTTTCTCTGAATATATATTCGCAGTCAAGGAATCATTCACCAAGCTAGTTGCGTGGGAACACCACAACAGAATGGTATAGCAGAGAGAGAAAATTGACATCTTAGAAATTGCCCGTGCCCTTATGTTTCAGATGAATGTTTCAAAAAGTTATTGGTCACATGGAGTTTTGACTGCAACATATTTGATTAATCGACTTCTTAGTCGAGTAATTAATTTTAAGTCACCATTGGAAGTCTTGAAGAATCGAAAGCCTAACATATCTCATGTGCGAGTGTTTGGTTGTGTTTGTTATGTGCACCAACAGCAGTCCATCGTGATAAGTTGGATGCTCGATTCACTCAATGTGTGTTTTTTGGGTATTCCCCAATAAAGTAAGGGTATGTATGTTACAACTTGACATCTCGAAAGTTTGTTATTTCTCGTAATGTACGATTTGTTGAATCTAAACCTTATTTTGAAGCACAAAGTGATTCTGGGAATCAGTTCCGGGGGAGTCCTTGTCTGATTTGGTACCACTTCCAACCATAAGTAATGATGTCATGGCCCCGGATATAGAGATTATACCTCCATAAAATGAAGCAACACCAACAGTATCCCAAATAGCAGTACCTCCAACTCAACGGAGATTGAGTAAGACACGTTCTCCAAAAATAATGAAAGATTTTTTCACTTACCATCCTATCTCCTATCTTATGCAAGATTATTTGACATATGATAATGTTAATCAGTCTGATTTTGCTTTCTTGAGTGGAGAATCTAATGATCAAGAACCAAACACTTTTTGAGAAGATATTCCAATCCAGTTTGAAAAAACGCTATGAAAGAAGAATGCTAGCTCTTGATTAGAATAAAACGCGCGACATTGTTAGATTGCCTCCAAGGAAGAAAACAATTGGGTGTCGCTAGGTATACAAATCAAAATATAAGAGTGATAGAACCGTGGAACAACATAAAGCAAGACTTGTTGCTAAGGATTTACTCAAACTTATGTAGAAGATTATACAGAGACATTTGCACCTGTTATGAAGATGAACACATTCCGAGTTCTCATATCTCTAGCAATAAATCAAGACTAGAAATTATACCAGATGGATGTTATAAATGCGTTCTTGCATGGTGATCTAGAAGAAGAAGTTTATTTGAGTATACCACCGGGCCACCCACATGAGTCCAAATTCGTTTTGTGTTTAAACTGAAAAAGGCTATATATGGGCTTAAACAATCACCACGCGCCTGGTATGCGAAGCTTAGCTCTGTACTCATGATTAATGTCCTAAAAAGGAGTGTTGCAGACCCTTCCCTATTTGTCAAGAAAGGTATTTTTAGTACTACTATTGTTTTGGTTTACGCTGATAATATAGTGATCACTGACGATGATCAAAATGAAATATCAAAACTCAAGACTCTCTTACACAAGCAATTTGCCATCAAAGGCTTGGAAATTTTAAAGTACTTTATTGACTTGGAAATTGCCTACTCGAAAAGGGACATATTTCTTAATCAACGAAAGTACGTGTTAGACTTGTTACAGGAAACTGGAAAATTGGGAGTAAGACCGTCAGATACTCCTACTAACAGTGGCAGTAAGGTTGGTGACGATGGTGAATTAATCTCTGGTATTAGCTAGTTTCAAAGATTAGTTGGTAAACTAGTTTGTTTAACCATTCTCAACCTGATATCTCATACGCAATTTGTTTGGTAAGTAGATTTATGCATGCGCCAAAAGTTAAGCACGTGACTGTTGTCAACAGAATTTGACAATATTTGAAGGGTTCACATAGAAGAGGCATATGGATGCGTAAGAATGGACACAGTTCCATTAGGTCCTACACTGATGTTGATTGGGCTGGATTCCCCATTGATTGAAGATCAACAACAGGGTATTGTACCTTTGTTGGGGGAAACATGATAACATGCAAGAGTAAAAAACAGAATGTTGTTGCACGATCAAGTGTAGAAGAAGGATATCGAGCAATGGCTTCAACCACTAGGGAAGTTATTTGGCTTCTTTATTGTCGGATTTGGATTTTGATTTGTCTCAACCAACAAAAATGTTTTGTCATAATCAGATTGCAATACACATTGCTTCTAGTCCAGTCTATCACGAGCAGACTAAGCATATTGAGGTAGATTGTCATTTCGTTCGAGAAAACTTGCAAGCTAATGTTATTTGTACTCCTTTTGTTCGCAGTAACCAACAATTAGCAAATATTTTTTTAGTAAGGGGCAACCTGCTACCAAGTTTCAAGAGATATTGTCCAAGTTGGCCTCTATCGATATCTTCGCACCAACTTGAAGGGGAGTGTTGGGGGAGAATAGAGATTTGTTTCTATTCGTGCGTTGATATGATAGATCATAATTTTAGTAGTTTCTTCATTGGGACTTTCCTTGCCCGAAATTGCTAAAATAGATCTCTATTACTAGTATCCTGTGCTCATTATAATTTTATATATTGCTATTGTGATCTCCATTAAGGAATAAGAATCTCTCCTCTTTTTCTCCGTGGTTTTTCCCTTGGGGTTTTCCACGTAAATCGTTGTTTTTTACTGTTTTCCATGAGAGCATTTCATCTGGTCTACGAGCCTGGACGATTTGCTGCACCTCCTGTTGAAATACTTGTACCCTGTGCTGAAATGCAACATAGGTACAAGCATTTCAACACGGTGCAGCAAATCTTCCAGACAAAATTCCAGAGAAAATGCTCTCGTTTTCGTCAAGGAGGTTCATAACTAGGTCGAATCTCCTTCTCATGTATCCTCTATGGTCAACCAATTTCAAACCTTCAACCGCCACATAAGCTTCTGCCATTATTGAAGTTGTAGAACCGATTCTGGAGGTTGTTGCACAGAGAAATTTTCCAGTCATCCCGACAAACTGCTCTGATAGCAGGCTCACCTGGGCTTCCACGTGCCACACCATCATCATTTACTTTGACTTCCTCAGCTTCGGGGTACTTCCATTGTACATGGCAGATATCGTTTTTCCGGTGGTTCTTGTTCTCCTCTCCCTCGATAATATTCAAGGTGTCCTGTCGCAAAATCATAAAAAACGGAGTGAGTTATGAATTGAAGGTTCTACTTTTTTAAAGATTACCTTATTCCTTGAGTTCCAGATTGTCCAAAGATAGTTTGCAACACTTGCTGACATGCTGGTACTGGTATCTGCCTTCCTGCGAGCGCTCATGGTACAACTTTGCTTTATACAGTTTCTTATTGAACTTGTCGGCCCTGCCTGATCCACTCTTCTCCCAATACATGCTAGCAAAGGCAAGAGCAAAAGGGCATTCAAGGAAAAGGTGAACAGGTTTTTTCGCTACAATACCACAATGGGAACAACAACCTGTCTTAGAGCCCAACCAATGGTGAAGGAGGTCTTGTGTGGCCAATCCATCTTGAGCACACTTTCATAGGAAGAATTTGATCTTTTCCGGGCATGGAATGTGCCACAATCGGAGCCAGAATATGTCTATCAGATTACCCAACACGGTCATGCTGTGAAACAACATGTACGCTGATGCAACTGAGAATTTGTCCGTAGCAATTCCGACAGAATGCATGGTATCACAACCCGCCTGTGAATTTATATGTACAGTAATGATTTTGTTCACAATATCTTGGTGGCCATGCCTTCGTAAGAACTGTGGTTTTCCACATCGTAGTCTCTATGTCAATGAGGTCCAAAACTTTTGTGAGATTATAGTAGCTTAATGAAGGTGGCAACCTCCATACCGAGTTGTGATTTGGGATCCATCTATCCCTGTAAAGATCCACGGATTCGCCATTGCCAATGGACCTGCGAATTCCTCATATCAATGAGGATTTGATCCGGCAGATTTGTTTCCAGACCCGTAAGTCAGAATGTTTCATGGGAGATATGATGAAATTATGATGCTTGAGATACTTGGATCTCATTAACGAGGCCCAAAGGTTGCTCTCATCTTTAAGTAAGGCCCAAGCCCTTTCTGCAAGTTGTACATCATGGAGCATAACAGGGCGTTTGAAGTTTAACCCTCCTCTCTTAGGCCGGCACAGGGTGGACCACTTGATATTGTGAAGGGTACGTTCCTTCTCTAATATTACCCATAAAAAAGTTCTAGCCACTTGGTCTAGGGTAATGCACACCATAAATGAAGTGATTGGCTGATGAGAACCGAGGTAATAAAAGTGGATTTACTGGCCTGAGTTAGAAAACGAGTCTTCTAACCAGCAAGTCTCTTATTGATTCTAGCCACGAGACCAGCAAAGGAGCTTAGCATTCGGGCAACCTCCCATGAGAGGTACACCCTGGTAGGGTTTCTATGAGCCAATCGCTTTGATAGCAAAAAAAAATGTTAAGCGTGGTCTTTTCATTGTCTCTTAAGTTTAGGCTTAGTACGACGTCTGATTTGTCAAAGCTAATATCCTAGCCTTCCTCTGCAGAATAACATGAGGATATCCCTGACATTATAGATCTCTACATTCAATGTCCCAAAAATAAGAAGAACATAAGCGTACATCAAACAGGATATGGCAAGGATGTTCCTATTGATCTTTACACCATGAATCAAACATCTCTCCCCAGCATCTTTTCATGCTAGATATAAAGCATGCTGGCACAAAATGAAGAGGTAAAAAAGGGATAGGGGATCCCCTTGCCTGAAGCCACGTTTTGGCTCAATGAAACCATTAGCAAACCCGTTAATTAAGACATGATAGGATACCATGAAGGTCTAACATACATGATCGTATGCTTTAGAGATGTCTAGCTTTAAAGAATAGATGCCTTGCTTTCATTTTTTTTTCCTTCAAATGGTTTGATACAGTTCTTCAGAAACCATTACATAGTCATGAATGAAATTGGGAGGGAAAGCAATTTGGTATGGGGAGACCAACTAGGAGTAATGGGTTAGAAAACGAGTCTTCTAACCAGCAAGTCTCTTCTGATGTTCTGAGCGTCAAAACGCCTCCCTATTCACACGGATTGTGTGACTCCTTCCCTGGGCCATTTTATTTGCTATTTTTGCTGCCACAGGCAATCTACCTTAACACTGAAGCATACGCTCTTGCTAATTCCTTCTCAATAAATATCAGATCTTGGGAACTATTCCTGGATATTCGCACTTGAATAGAACTTGTTGAGCAAGACTTGGACATGACTTTTGTTCCATTTCCTACGGTTTTGTTTTTTCTGAAACAACCAATTGTTACTACCTCAATTACTAGGCCAGTTCTGGGAAATGATATATCTGCACTTTGGTTCATGGAGAGAGAGAGAGCTTCGAATCGAAATGGGCGGGGATTCCTAACCCGATTTGGGTAGTTTTGAAGAACCGGATGATAGTGGTCGGACCCCAGATGTCCAAAGGAGCCAGAAACCACCTGATTTCCCAATTGTTTGACTCGAAAAAGAATTATCAAAACATCAAATCAGACCTCACCTCCTGCCAAAGATGTCGAGAGAACCTGAATGTTTCAAAGTATGCTGAAAAGGGGAATCAGATGAGTAAAAGACAGATTAATATCAAACCATCAGATGAAAACATTATGTTTTCCAACCTTTATATTCAAAAACCATCAGCCAAATAGCAACTTTCGAAGTCCTGTAACTATGTTCCGTCTTAAACATGATCCATGATCATCGCTCATAGAAAAAAACCAAAATTATTTAAATGAACAAACTAAGAGAAAACCCTCAAAAATAGAGGAAGAAAATGAAAAATCTAGATACAGGACAATCCTTCGTCATTTCAACTGCGATAAACTATTACAACCTGCAAATTAAATAACAAACATGGTGCCTCCATTATACCTGCTGAATGTCTAGACTTCTTAGCGTGTATAGTTCTGTTCTGCGAGAAGTTCATGTTCATTCTATTTTCACAAAATGGGGATCAACTCAAAGCCAAAGTCAGGATCATTTCCTCGCTGAAGACTGAATGTCACCAACTTGGAAAGTAAACAGCTTTTGTTGACAACAGCGCATATCTCCTCTGCATGAAATTAAACTACCTTAACCTTATATGTGAATCATCCAGGAAAACCTAGTGTGGAAAGCAATTTTTCCATTACATTCAACACTTTTCTGTCAAAATAAAGTGCAAAGTCAAAATTTGAAATATTTCTACTTCATGATAAAATATAGGCTACAACTCGATTACTGGAAACAAAATTTTGGGTACTGCATAAAAAAAATATCCTAATTTGAAAAGGCCCTTTTTTTGGGAGAGTGGAAAGGAAGTAAATCGCACATGTTAACAACTCACACAAACCACACTCGCACACTGTGAAGGTAGGACTCATACCAAGACCAAGGGATGATCCCCCAAGCCCTTAGCATTGATCCCAATGACACCTTATCTTCTAGTCTTTTGATTTATTTAAGATTCTAAAGCAAAGCATAAAGTTCCAGAAATTCCCAAAATTCCTTGTCCTATTTAGTCCAGAGTCAATAGAACAATCTTATAGAAAAGAGAGAAGGGAATTTATTGTAATAAAACAACTATTTTCCTTTTTAGTTTTTAGTAACTAGGAAAAGGAGAGAAATCTCCAAAATCCGTTACTCTAATTACACATAATAAAACCTTTTTATATGCTTATTTCTAAATCCCAAGTATACCCAATATCCATATAAAGAAAGACCTAGAGAATTCCAGAAATTTTATATACGAATTTTCCTAAATAATTCTCAATCTAAATTCTCAAATAATATAGAACTGTTTGAATATTCTAAAAGTCAATCCCAAGAAAATAATATTTTAACTTACTATTTAAAACACTTGGAAACACCCAAATAAGGGTGCAACCTCTGCACAAATCGCCTATATGTTGGCAAGTTACACAAATTGCCAGCATACAAGTGATTTTGCACAAAAAAGGGTGCAACCTAACATTGTTCAACACTTACGTTAACATAAATTTTGAGCTTAACATAATTGATATCCTGACACCCCCATCAAATTCAATACTGTAGACTTTTAGGTCAGAGCTGTTTCTTGTTTGATTTATTTGCAACGATAGTCCCAATATGAAAAAAAATCATACCATTACTTGACCTTTCCTTTTTTTTATAATCAATAACAAAGCTTTAAGGGAGAAAAGAAAGAAAAATGTACAGAAAAGCTGCCTCGCACAGTATCCGGACATACAAAAAGACTTGACTTTTACTTTAAGGAGTCTCGAGCATGGTGTAAGGGATCAGCCGATCCCGGTCTGGATCTGATGGTTCAACTTGCAATCGGCCTCGTGCTTGGCCGATTCCAAAAAAATTTGAAAAAAGCCCGTATCGGACCGAATCAGTGACGGATCAGCCGATTCGTCATGGAATTGCCAAGTCGGACGATCCCGTTCGGATCATCTGGCTCACATGTTTTCATCAAAATAAAAGTTCACATGCCTACCTAACTCGAGACCGATTCCTTGACAGATAGTCCGGATAGACCAATCCGACACAGAATCAATGAGTCAAGTCAGACAATCCCATCGGATCATCCGGCCCACGTGAATTCTTAAAAAGTGTTCACGTGCCATTATTACCAAAAATAAATAAAAAATTCCATTCTTCATTTGAAATTAAGCTCGACTTGCCCATGTGAATTCTTAAAAAGTGTTTGCATGCCTTATTTTTTATTACTTTCAAAACAGAATGGAATATATTCCATTCTTCATTTGAATTTAAGCTTGACTCCTTCAGTCTTTCCCTACCGGAATTCCACCAAAATGGAATCGCACTGGAATCTTACCGAATTTTGACAAAATCACGTCATAAGGCATCAAAATTATATTTCAGCCTCCATTCTTCATTTTAAAATCTAGCTATACTCACTTAGCCTTTCCCCGTCGGAATCCCACTGGAATTATGCCGGAATCTTGTCGGAAGGTGCCTCGAGATGCCAATCATGCAGCGGATAGATTAGCGATCTGGAGTGACCAGAGATGGGCTGTTTTGTGGGATTCCTGCAGAAGATCTATTAGCTGATTAGTCTTCTGGTTTTTCCTTCTTATTTTGTCTAAATTTCTATCCTCCCCTTTTCCCCTCTTCTTATCATTTTGTTTTGTTTTCTGTTCTTTGGTTTCTGGTTAGCCCTCTTGCTAGCATTCATGTCCTGTTCCCATTCCTGTTTCCCATTTTTATAATATATTTCCTGTTATTCATTAAAATAATTCCCATTCCTGTTTCCCATTTTTATAATATATTTCCTGTTATTCATTAAAATAAAATTATAAAAAATAATAAAAAAAAAAACAGAAGACTAATTCCTGTTATTCATTAAAATAATTCCCATTTTTTTAATTATAAAAAATAATTAAAAAAAAAAACCAGAAGACTAATCAGGGTTTTGAGGAGGGAGGAGGAAGAAGCGGAGGCAGAGGCGGACGGGGGGGGCGGCGGCGGCGGAGGAGGAGGTGGAGAGGAGGCAGAGGCGGAGGAGGAGAATAAGAGGAAGAAGAAAAAGAGGAGGTTACCGAAGAAGGTGATCTCATTGTCGTGGGTCTCCTTTTGCTGGATCGATGATATAATGCGTCAGGAGGCACGGTGAGCACCGATGACGTTCTTGAAAACGACGGAGTGGAGATTTCGCTCCTCAACGGTGAGTTCGTGGGTGGAAGGGAGATTAGGTGAACGACATTGAGGTCTACGAAGAAGGAAAAAAGAAAGTTGGGGAACAGGTCTCCTCTTTTTTGCAGGATTTCTGGTCAAACCCTTGTTTTTGGGGGGTTTTTGTCCTTTGTGTTTTGTAGTCTTTGTGGGTTATAGGTTGGTTGGAGAGAGAGGATGGGATGGGAGATAGGTCGGTTTACATGAAATATAGAGAGAGAGAGTGGGACAGAAGAAAATTGCGTGGATTAAAGGAGAGAAGCTAGGGTGTCCACCTCAGCGCCACATCAGGAAGATGTATATATATGATACGTTAAGTTTATATACTATATATTATACCGAGCCAAGCCTACCTAAGCTCGGCTCAGGCTCATTAAAATAATGAGCCACTTTTTGGGCTCGGGCTCGGCTCATGAGCCTACATATTGAGCTCAAGCTCGGCTCATGCGAGCTGAGCCTGAGCCCAAGCCGAGTTACACCTGTAATCACATACATAAAAAGTGGCTTTCCGGCTCAATGTCATCCTCATCACTCCACCACCCTTATATATGCATTGTTTTTATCATATTTTGGGTTATAAAAACTATTTAGTTTTAAGTTAGCTCCCTACAATGTTTCATTCAAAAAATACCTATTTTTCACCATTTTTTTTCCTTTTTCCTTTTTTTTTACCACATCGGCAACATGTCTCTGAAAAGGTTGGGCGACATGTCTCACAACAGAGACAATTACAACCTTGGGAATGCGTGATGCACAGGAAGTATTTACGTTTGATGTGATTTTTGGACACAAGGCATGTTATGAGGCCATCCAATCTAATACTTTTGAAGGGTGAATCTCTCAATGGAACACATAGTTATATCAGTCAAACAAATGATTAGTGCAATCCTATTTGATCCTTCTGCAGCTACCATCTATCCCAGGTAGTGCAGTGGAGCATTGTATTGATATGTGAGATCAGCCAAAATATTGCTTGAATCAGGCACCTATGACCATCAGTTCGGGATGACTTTTTGGGGATCCATCTTCAAAAAATGTTAAAGATGGGTATTTTAAATGTGCTCACTACTTGTCATTTGACTATGTAACATAGAAACATTTATGTTGCACTATTATTTTTTACCGCTTTCTTAAACGGGTTGTTACATTATAGGAACAAAAGGCAAGCCCTCTGAGGACATGTTATAGAGAAAAGAACATTACAAACACCTTATGGAGAACTATAAAGAACACAACTCTAACTTTTAGGGAAGGTAGACTGCAGCTAGTGCAAAACCAGTATGCTTAGTGCTGGTAGCACAAAACAGAACCTACATCTGTCCCATACATGGAATGCCATTTGGCCATCTCTTCTTGGATACAAATACAATCTGTATATTATTGTTGCATGTACAGTACAGATAATGGACAGACACAAGTTTATGTGAGATAAAAGCCACTACAGAATGGGGCGTCTGTCGTGTGTATCACAATGGCTTTCTTCGTTTTTCTCCTCGTTGTGAAGTTATTAATCTTTCATCCTCTTCCTTTACATAAGGAAAGTGTGCAATTACATCCAACTTGTTCCTTATGTTTCTTCATAACTTACAAATAAAAGAAACGTATAAACCCCCAAGTCAAATCAGCAGTTTGAGAATGGTGCCAAAAAGCTGTCTACCATGGCTGTGTCAATTGTAAGAGGAATCGGATTGCATATTTATTTTGTAGCTACCTCTCTTTCATAAGAATTCTTAGAGGAATCTTGTATTTAAAATTCTTTGTTTTAGGGAGGTAGGATTAGAACAGAACATCTGATCAACATATCTATGTCGAGAGAAGTAGGGTATGACACCTGGACTTGGCCTAAATGTTTTCAAACATCACATACACAATGTTTTCTATACCCTATATGCAGATAGATGTAGCATAGCCCTTAAATACTGGAGTTTCTTTTCACCCCTCTTTGTATAGTAGTATATATGATTTCATTGAAATAAAAAGGGAAAGAGGGGGGAATATAAGAATTGGAAAGTTGAAACAAGAACATTAGACAAGATGCTGGAAATCGGGAACTTGATCATCAAAAACAAATGCCTAGAGAAGAAGGTCTATCTCTTCAAATCAAATATGGAGATAGATATTATTAAGAAAAACACTTTGCCATCAATTGAGTAGCATACCTTGAATTCACAAGCCAAAACCAATATCCAACTGGCACTCTATTTGTCAGGATGCCCCCGTTTAGCCCTACGGCGTGTGTGGGTTGCATGGCTGTTCCGAGTAGGTTTCTTTGCCTTTTTACTGCAAAGTTTAAAGGAAAAATGAAACAAGAATATAAAAATCAAACTTGAACTCACAGTTGACTAGACCTTGGAAAATATTTTTAGGGAAAAAAATATAAATGAACTCATAGCATCCTACTTGTATCTGTTATGACAAAATATAAAAGCAAACTCACTGTTAAATAGGAACTGTAGATTAAGAAAGAAACTAACCAGAAAAGGGATGAACACATTTTAAACAAAATGAATACGGGTAGGGCCAATAAAGCAGAGGCCTACAAAATAGGAATCAAATATATTAGATAACATAAGTCAAGCTAACATGGAAATGATGAATGAAATTGGCTTAAGGTATCCCAAACACCAAAATATACATACCGCAAACCACACTAGCTCCTTAGTTGCAAAAGATCTGGTAAGCTCATGTTTTTTTAGTGTTTCCTGGATTGAGACTTGGACCTCAATGAAATAAAAGAGATAAATATGAGATATTGCAAATAAGTCTTGACTACAAACCTTTTTTAAATTTTATTGTTTCCTGGATTGTGGTGGTTTGGACCTCAACAAAATAAAAAAGAATAATATGGTGTACAAATGAAGATAGGATTTTCATTTATTCTTCTAAAATTACTGAGAATTTTTCGTTTTAAAAAACAAAAAAATAAATAAAGTAAGGAAAGAAATAGTACACTTTTTGTTAATGAATAACAAAATTTCATCAAGATAGAATCTAAGAATGTATATATCAAGGCATACAGCTAAAAATGAATCGCTATCAACCCCTCTCTTGTCTAGCTTGTTGTCCGACCTTGGCACATGAGAAAACTAGATGTTCAAACCACTAATTCTGACACTGTCCAAACAAACTAGATGGACAAATCTCCAAGAGCACTACTATGAGTGGCAGTGCCAAGAAGCCACAACAAAAAATTCACATCTTAAGAGATGTGAATCCAAGAGATTTCACCTCCCTCAACCCCACCATTAAGGCACAAAAGTCGGCTTTAATTGCATTCCCCTCCCTTTTATGGCATGAAGGATACATGCCATATAATCCCTAAAAGTTCCATCAATCCCTGATGGTCCCGGGTAACGCATCGAATAGCCATAAAAGTTGAGTTTGATAACCCCCTCGGACCCTCCCTCAAACGTTTCAAGTCCACAGAATTCTATCAGTCCATGGTGATGTAAAGGCAACCACCCTCCACACTCTAATAACTCCCCACAGCAAAAAATCTCTAATCTTAGGAAAGATGCCAATCCAGGATGCCACCATCCCCATCACAGAATCAATGGTCGTATGGATCCAGGCTGTCACGGCCTCAAAAAACCATTGGTTCCTCTTTCCAAAAGGGAAAAGAGGATGATAAAGAACAAAAATCTGTACATCAGCCAACCTCTCACATGTAAAGCAGGAAATTTCCATTGGTTAAGTAGCATGTAATGCTCCCGGTATGACCTAATCAACCCAAATCATCCTTCAGAGAGAGAGAGAGAGAGAGAGAACACTATATGTTTCTAGTCACCCTATAATAAATGAATAGCAGATTTATAGACTCCCCTAGCTCATACTCATGATGCATATCCACGAAAACAAGGTTAGATATCTACTTTTCCTCTGGAGAATGTTCGAGATATGGTTTTGTATAGAACAGTGGTCCCGGTAAAGGGTTTAATCCTTGGTGGTATACGAGGCACTTCCAAGTCTAACAAGGAAAAATGGATGGACGACATCCCTATCTCTAAAATGGAACATAAAAATATCTGGTCAAAAAATCTACCTTAGCATTAGGGATCCAAATACCGGAACCAAACAATGAGGAATTGATGAAAACATCTTTTAGTGCCTTGCAAAGTGGGGGTAGCTCTTTCAGATTGGCTGGCTTAGGATCTAGCCTAAGTGAACGATTACATACCATGTTGTTTGAGGCCATGAAAAGACATAAGCAATCAAAGAATTCCTAGATACAACCAGGCTTGGCACAAGAAATTGGTGGTTTTCTTTAGTGGCCCAGTTCTCTCTACTAAGAATCAACACGTGATCTGTTGCAAAAGAGGAGAAGCAACCTGGCTATTTCTCCACATATTTGTTTCATGGGCAGGAGATAGAGGGAGCCGATGTATCACCTTCTACTACATTTTAGCTTTGCTAGTAGTGTCTGGATGTATTTTTTGCAGAGCATGGGGGTGGATTAGGTACTGCCAAAGAGAGTGGTCTCATTGCTTTCTTAATGGAGATTCAAAGGGATGGACAAGAAAGGGAAGATACTATTTGACGTGTTATTCTTTTCCATCTTCTGGATTATTTGGGACGAAAAGAATAGGCAGATTTTTAAGGACTCGCAGAGGAGCCTTAGATCAGTCATTTTGATACTATTTTGGGGTTGGTGGCTTCTTGGGCAACAATTATTCCGGAATTTAAAGCCTTTACCACAGATTCAATTATCAGGGATTAAAATGTTATTTTGCATACCAGCTCATTTTAGGCACTGCAGGTCATGGTTTGCCCCATTTAAATTAAGAATATGGCCGGTAGTATCATTAATCTCCACTACCTCTCGGATTCCGGCACCAGATTCGACCAACTTCGGAATAGATTCAGAACTTTCAGCTAAGCCGCACTGAACATGATCAGCACTATACTGAGTGATTCCTTGATGTAATCCCAGCCAGTATCGTGGAAATTCTTGGGAAGGAAGAGCATCCTGTGCCTTGACTCGTTGACGATAGATGTGATTTTTAAAGCGGATCCTCTTCTGTTAGTCAACCTGTC
>JAUPMG010222057.1:0-23278 GCA_031762675.1 Pachysandra terminalis
ATTCAGGCGGTCGCCCAAGCGTAATCAGCCTAGGCGGGCATCGCCTGGATCCTTGGGATACCGCCTACTCGCCTAGGCGCCTAGGCAGTCGCCTTTAATCTAGGCGGTCGCCTTTAATAACACTGATCATCACCAAGCTTACCGCCACTGTCAGTACGAGTGTTTGACGGTCTTACTCCCAATTTTTCAGTTTCCTGTAACAAGTCCAACACGTACTTTCATTGATTAAGAAATATGTCCTTTTTCGAGTAGCCAATTTCTAATCCAAGGAAGTACTTTAAAATTCCCAAGTCTTTGATGGAAAATTGCTTGTGTAAGAGTTGCGAGTTTTGATATTTCATTTCAATCATTGCTAGTGATCAATATATTATCAACATAAACCAAAACAACAGCAGTACTAGAAATACCTTTCTTGACAAATAGGGAAGGGTCTACAACACTCCTTTTTAGCCCATTAATCATGAGTATAGAGCTAAGCTTCGTATACCAGGCGTGTGGTCATTGTTTAGGCCCATATATAGCCTTTTTCAGTTTACACACAAAACCGAATTTGGACTCATGTGGGTGGCCTGGTGGTATACTCATATCAACTTCTTCTTCTAGATCACCATGCAGGAATGCATTTTTAACATCCATCTGGTATAATTTCCTGTCTTGATTTACTGCTAGAGATATGAGAGCTTGGAATGTGTCCATCTTCGCAACAGGTGCAAATGTCTCTGTATAATCTTCTCTATAAGTTTGAGTAAATCCTCTAGCAACAAGTCTCACCTTATGTCGTTCCACGGTCCCATCACTCTTATATTTTGTTTTTTATACCCAACGACACCCAACTATTTCCTCCTTTGGTGCCAATCTAACAATGTCCCACGTTTTATTCTCATCAAGAGCTAGCAATTCTTTTTTCATAGCATTTTTCCAAATTGGATTGGAATTAGCTTATTGAAAAGTCTTTGGTTCTAGATCATTAGATACTGCACTCAAGAAAGCAAAATGAGACTAATTAACATCATCATATGTTAAATAATCTTTGTGTATGGTAAGAGATAGCATGGTAAGTGAAAAAATATTTCATTCTTTCTAGAGGACGTGTCTCTCTACTCGATCTCCATTGAGTCGGAGGTACTGCTATTTGAGATACTATTCTTTCAATTGTTTGGGTTGCTTCATTTTCTGGAGGTATATCTGGGGCCATGATATTATTAGTTACGATTGGAAGTGGTATCAAATTAGAAAAGGACTCCCCCTGAAACTGATACCCAGAATCACTTTGTGCTTGAAAATAAGGTTTAGATTCAGCAAACCGTACATCACGAGAAATAACAATCTTTCGAGATTACAAGTAGTAACATACATACCCTTTCTTTGTTGGGGAATACCCAAAAAATACACGGCGAGTGGATCGGGTATCCAACTTATCACGATGGACTGCTTGTTGGTGCACATGACAGATGCAACCAAACACCCACAAATGAGATATGTGAGGCTTCCGATTCTTGACTTCCAATGGTGACTTAAAATTGATCACTTGACTAGGAAGTCGATTAATCAAATATGTTGCAGTCAAAACTCCATGTGACCAATACCTCATTGGAACACTCATCTGAAGCATTAGAGCACGGGCGGTTTCTAAGATGTGTCGATTTTCCTCTCTACCACACCATTCTGTTGTGGTGTTCCCATGCAACTAGTTTGGTAGATGATTCCTTTGCTGTGAATATATTCAGAGAAAGGTCCTTTGGTATATTCCATACCATTGTCATACCTAAAAACCTTGATTTTTGCATTAAATTGGGTAGTCACTATATTATGAAAATCTTTGAAAACAGATAACACCTCAGTTTGACTTGAGCAAGTATAACCAAGTAGCACGAGATCGATCATCAATAAATAACACAAAGTATTTATATCCATCATATGAATCAATTGGAGCAGTACCGAAAAAAAATTCTTTGATCATCTTTCTCAGCCACAAAAGCATTCGATTCAACTTGCTCAGATGAAGATTTTAGTTCAGCGTTCATAGTTTTCTTCTGAGTTTCTTCATGTTGAATAATAGCACAAACATTGGAAAAAGAGGAAAGCTTAGTATCCATAAGAATATTGCTCTTGATATTTTCATATTTTGGCCTTAGGCTACTTGGCAATGAAATTTTTTTATCTCCTTCATCCCGTTGGAAGAGTCTTCGTATCAATAGTATGTGGACGATACATGTTCAACTCATTCAGCATTCTTTTCAGATTTCCAAGATGTTCACTGAACGTCTTTTCACCTTGCTCTGCTGCTGCAATCTCAAGTTTAAGTTCAAAAATGCGGGCGGCATTATTTTGACTGCCATATAAATCTGCTATTGAATCCCACAACTGCTGTGCTGAGTTAGAGAAAGTAAAAATCCCAGCAATATGGGGTTCCATCGAATTGAGAATCCAAGATCTAACAAGCTGATTACCGGAGATTCAATCATCATATCCTAAATCAGAGATGCAGGACAAACTTTTGATCCTGTGATCAAACCCATCTTTTTCTTGCCACCAAGAACAAGGATACATCTCTTGACGAAGGTACATAGTTAATACCATTTAATAGGATAGATGAAAGCGTCCAACTAGGATTAGCATCCGATTCTCCCATTGAGAAAGAATGGAGAAACGATTAGAGCAAAAACAAAACAGATTTGAAAAAAAACTTACCCTGACAAACTTATGGGAAGGAAAGAAACGGCCGACTTTAAAGTCGATTTTGGCCCCTTAAACGATGTTGAAAATTGCTCGTAAGGTAATGAGCTTCGCACGGACGATACGGATCCAACCTTGCTCAATTTTGAGTTACGGTGAGAGAGAGAATCAACTTTTAATGAAAAGTGTGTAGAAAAAAAACTGCAGAAGCAAAAAGAATGACAACACCTTGCCTTCTTTCTCAATGACGAATTAGATCAGAATAACCATGCTTTGATACCATGACGGAAAAACAGTAAAAGACAATGATTTACGTGGAAAACCCCTAAGGGAAAAAACCACGGAGAAGAAGAGAGGAGATTCTTAATCCTTGTGTCTTAATGGAGCTCATAGAAACAATATATATAGTTACAATGAGCATAGGATGCCAGTAACAGAGCGACCTATTTTAGCAACTTCTGGTTAGGAAAGACCCAATGGAGAAATTACTAAAATCATGATCTATCATATTAACCCATGAATAGAAACAAATCTCTCTTCTCCACCAACATGTTATTACTAAATAACCTCTAGCATGGTTATTTTTTAAGTAGATTAAAGTTGTATTGGGTGTGGCATCAATCATTAGTGGAGGTACTCGCTGACTCTCATTATTTTATAATAGTTAAAATAATTACAGAAGCTCCCCAAAATATATAGCTTATTACAGAGACTCCTAACAATATATATCTTTTAACAGAAACTCCCCAACATATATATGTTATTACTAAATAACCTCTTGCTCAAATCCTATCTAGGGATATGAATGGTACTAGGTACCAACACATGTAGTCCTTGTACTTCTTTTTCTTTCTTGGCCTTTTGGACCTATAAAACTTACCTTTTCCAAAAAAAAAAAAAAAACTCTAGCAGAGTTATTTTTTGAGTAGATTCAAGTTGTATTGGGTATGGCCTCAATCATTAGTGGAGTTTCTCGCTAACTGCGATGGGATTCTTTGGAACCTTTGCCCAGCTGCTATTTGTTGGTGTTTATGCAAGGAATGGAATGGAAGAGTTTTTAAGGATCTGATCAAAGCTTTGAAGCCATCTTATTGAAAATGGTGACTTTACTTTTCACTTGATGGAATCCCTTTCTGGCGTTCAGGGAGTTCTCTTATAATGCTTTTATCCATGATTGGGAGAACTTAGATATATGACTGTCGCTTTTGTTTCTTTTTGTTTGGAGAATATAGAATCATAGACTCGGTACACCTTTTGTGTATCTAGGAGACTGCTATACTTGTAATTATATATATATGAAATATGTACTATTTTTTTACCATTTTGATACTAATATAATACATTGTTTCTTCTTAAAAAAAGGCACTAAGCGAAAGAACCATTGCTCAGAAAATAGGATGAGTTAAGAAGAGGTACCCTTTAAGCTTGTTTGGAAATCATTGATGCATGATGGGATCTTCAATTGTACCGGCCGTTTTATGCAGCGGCTTATTACTTGATGTACAAAGGATTCCGTCTACTAGTAGATAGCAATAGCCATGTTTCTTCTATTAAAATATGTTATTTCTAAGTCATTATTTGGTGTAGGATTTGAGTTTCTTAGAAGTTTAGAAAGTTTTGTTGTAATAGAATTGCTCTCTTTTTGAAAAGTTAAACTTTCAACTGTGACTAATACTAAGATTGCTGACCACATATGTTTCATAGCATACTTAAAGGCTAACCTTTGTGAAGTCATTAACACAACTAGTAAAACACAGTGTTAGCTGTACTACTTTCCTTCTAGGATGAGATGTCTTAGACTTGGGATTGCTAAGAAGCCTTCTCAACCCTAGCACTCCTAATGGTGGATCTGCTTTGTTGAGTACCAGTTATTCCTTTTCTATTTCTTTTTCTTTTATTGTAGATCACTCTTCTACTCTTATTCTTGATTCTAGTTATCCTTGCATCCATGAAATTGATTTTTTTTTTCTAATTTAAATCTCAGCTATGTTAATCTGAATGATTCTCATTTTGGAAGTATATTAAGCCTTAGTCTGATAGTTGACCCAACTAAAGTTCCCAGTTTTTCCGAGTTTTTTGAAGCCCTAATTGTAATCCTGAGAAAATTTTAGGAATTCTGATTTCTGTATTCTATTCACATTAATTTGGTAATGAAGCTGATTGTTCAGCCTCTGTTATTAAAATCTTACGATTAAACCCTAGGCCGATTCAAATCATATGAAAAAATCAATTTATGTTTGAATTATATGATTTATACATTGAATTTAATAATTCACTGTTTGGTTGTACAGTTCATTTGATTCAAATGATACGATTCTGTAACACTAAAAAAATTCCAGTTTCTTTATTTTTAGTGACATCCATCCCACCCTCTCTTCTTCTTTTTTCCTTAGTCCTTTATATAGAATGTAGTACTTTAAAATGGCTAAGTAAAGAAACATAGTTTACTCTTTTTTTTTTGGTGAGTGAAACATAGTTTACTTATATTAGCAATAAAAAGCCCTTTTATAAATAGAATTCCCAAAAACTTGCTATGAATCTTATGATTACGATTTGATTCTAAGTGGGCTCTTACACTTTTGATTCGATTCACGGCTGTTCAGCAACTATGGCTAGTAGTTCTCTTTGCGTCCTTGATACTGTTGAGTCATGATTTCTAATATTTCGAGCCCCCCTTCTCTCTCTCTCACACACACACACACACACAAAAATATAAATCCGTCAGTTGATTTATTCTAAGCATTGGTTTAATCAGATAAACTGTCATAAAAAGATGGGAGCATTATATGTATATATTTGAATCATTTTTTTTTGAACATTTTTCACAAGAAAAAAAGTGTGTTTTTATCCCGAGCCTTGAAAGTTCATTCTTTGATGAAAAGTTTTTTAATATGTTTGGTGTGATTATTATGATTCGTCTCCACAAGAGGTTTGTAGAGTTCAAGCCAGGAGATACATGACACAAGTGGTGCATGCAAGTGGGTAGGCATGTGTTTCTCTCTCCGTGCGTGAGTGCATGCATGCATGTGCTTGGGTGCGGGTGCATAGGTGTGCATGCGCGCCTGCCTGTATGTAATTTGATAGTTGACCGTTTTTAGAAATCCAATTTCCTTTTTTTTTTCTTGTAACCCTAATTTTAGTTCTGAGAGAATGTTAAGGATTCTAATTTCTGCATTATGTCTATCATCACACTTTTACATTGTTTTAGTCCTTAGATTTTGGCTGATCAACCTTAAAATTGTTGTATGGCTAGAAACTTAATTTCGTATTATTTTATAACCCTAATTTTAGTTCTGAGAGAGTCTTAAGAATTCCAATTTCTGTATTATCTCCACCATCACACTGTCGTGTTGTTACAGTCCTTAACATCTTGACGATCAACCTACAACATAATCCTTGCACGCTATCAATCCATGTGTTTATTGTAGTGGTATGAGTGGAAGAGTGGCTATACTCAAAACTATAACACGAGGCATAAAAATGTTTCTCTGGTTATCATATTAGATGGAAGCTAAGAAAAAGATATCTACATATGCCTAAATCTGGATTTCTCAGATTGTGTGCTAAAAAAGATAGATATTGGAACAACATTGGTGGATGAGTAATTTTCATGTTGATAGCAATATACTTTAGCTTAGTGGGAATGCTGTTTAACTGATTCTTTGAGGATGCTTTGGTAGGTTTTTTCTCGGCTATAGGTTGTCATCCATTACACATGGTATTGGGATTCCGTTCCTAAATTCTTTAAACTCTCTTCATGGAATCTACAACAGAACCTAGCATGAATCTGATTATTATAGGGCATGCATTAGGTATTCCTTTCCTGTACCACAATGGTCTGGTAATGCTAGCTCCTATCATACATTGTGTGCTTGAACTATTGAATATTTTTCAATGGTTTAAAACACAAGAACAACAGGCCTTAGCAAAAGGTCCACTTATTTGATGGTTAGAATCGTTTGAACATGATTTTTTATTTATTATTATTATTTTTATTATGATTATTATTATTATATTGTGAAACAGGGCTCATACATTGATCCTATTTGTTGAATAACACTGATTTGAGTGATTGTGCATCAAAAGTTAATATATAGTAAGTAGTCCTATACTCTTTGGTAGTAAAGGGACTACTGATATTCTTAATTATATAGTGTAGTTGTGTGCGAGAGTACTTGTAAAGTTCCAACTCCCTTTAGATCTTTATTTCCGTAGGAAAACATTGCGTTTGCATTCTGAATTGCCATTTTAAGGATTGTTTTCTCCAAATTTCCCCAAACTTATCTGCATAATATTGGTTTATAGGCTGAGAATGCTATAAACAAAACGATGGAAATGGCAGACAGGGCAATTGGGTTTCTACTATCTTTTATCAGCTTATCTATTTTCACATATTATACCTTCTGGGTCATCATCCTGGTCAGTTAGTAGCTCAACTTGTCCATTTTCATTTAAGTATTCTTCTAACTTCTAATTGTTGCTACTTATTTCCATGGGTTTTCAGCCTTTTGTGGACAGTGATCACTTTATCCACAAGTACTTTCTACCTAAAGAGTTTGCCATGATGGTACCTGTTTTTGCTGGTGTTGTGCTGTTGTGCTTCTTATGTATATTTATTGGGTTTGTGATGCTCAATTCAAAAAAGAAAAAGGCTTGATGCATTCACTTTTTGTTTTTGTTACTATTGCATACTGCTTCAGAACCTTTTGACAGGTGAGTGAGCTATTTACTTTTGAGGTACAGCAGCTTGTGAAAATTTATTTCTGAAACATTTATCTCTCTGATTAATTTTACCCCTGGTTTTATTTGACATTTTACCATGTATTAGCTTAATAAAATCATATATGTCATTCATGTGTTGTGTTCAGATAATCAAGACAGCTACTTGATGTTCCAGTTAGAATTGGCCAAATTTGGGTGGATGATGCAGTGGCATGAACCTAGAAATTAATAAGAAGAATTATAATTAAATGTTTAAATGAATTAAAGTAATTAAAGATGAAATCTGGATTTGATTTGGTTGTATTGTGCCTCTAATTAATATGAGAAATTGGAATTAATTGACTTAAGGATGATCATAGCCATTTAAGTTAATTTGAGGTGTGAATTTAATTGGAATTGAGTGAGTATGAACTTATTATGTAGATAATTTGTTTATTATAATGTAAGTATAGAGTTAGGGGTAATTTGTAATAAAGAGAAGTATGGGGGTTTAGGTGTAATTACGTGTTGTTAGTTTTGGGCTTTTAGATTGGGTTGAGTGGGCTTGGTTTATATTGGGTCATTTGGCCTTGTGTCTTGACCCATGACCTTTTTTTGGTCATTTAACTTAATTTGAGTTCAGGCTGTGGAAGGAAGGGAGTGCACAACTCCGTGTTCAGTTATGGAAGGATCTCTATCCTTCCATATTCAACTAGTAGAATATGTTGGGATCAAGAGAGAAAAAAAAAAGGGAAGGTGCATGAAGGGAAAGAGGAAAGTTAGGGTTTGTCTGGTGGTTGAAGAAGAAGAAAGAAAGACAGGAAGAAGAGAAGGAAAGAGTGTGTTGAAGAAGAAGAGAGCAAGTGAAGGAAGAAAATATAAGGAGAAGAAAGGTTTTCTACAGTTTCTGGGTTTCTGCAATAGAGAGGTTGGTGTCATTGTTCTTCTTATACTATTCTTTTGCTATGGTTGTGTTCACTAGTGTGTGTATGGGTATATATATATGTGTGTGTGTGTATGCGTAAATGAGTACGTGTATATACATATGTATGCATTGGATCTCAGGTTATAGGAGTTCATATGATAAGATGCATGTCTTGTTGTAATGTGTGTTTGTTTAATGCACTTTCTTCTCTATGCAACTTCTATGCTATTAATGTGTTCTCATGTGAGTGCAGGTATATATATATACACTCACACATATACATACATACATATATATATATATATATATATATATATATATATATATCTATACACACACACACACACACACACACACATATCTACAACACCTCTATATATCCAAGTCTTAGAATGAATGTGATGTTTGTTAAGAAGAAAACCTATGGTTGTTAAGAAGATCGAGTGTTTTGAGCTGTGATGTGACTTCCATGCTTATTCTGAAGATTTTTGGGTTGCTAACCCTATTTGGACCAAAATCCTTCTGAGCTTTGTATGACCTTCGGTACATAGGTCGGCATACCGAATGCCTTGCTGAACCCCTGTGTGGAATCTGGTGGCCTTCTGGTTGGCCTACTGAACCTGGGTCGGCAAATCAAAGGGTCTGCCAAACCCACTGTTTGTGAACTGTGACCCTCAAGTCAGGCTACTGAAGCATCTCGGTATACCGAAAGGTCTGCCGAACCCCTTTGGCACACCTTCGGTGGGGTGCTCAACATGCCAAGAATTGGGAAGTGTGCACTATAGCTATGAAACTTTCTAGATTTGTTGCTCTCAGGCTAATTAGATGAAAAATGACCTTTAAATGTATATTTAACCATGTTTGGATAGTGGATGAACCTGAGTTGTGTATTTCTCATGTATGTGCTATGTTCATTATGAATGGGGAATTGAGACTATGTGCTAAATACATGAGAATGATGTGAACATGCATGGATTAGTATTCCATGTGTCCTTGATGTGCAAATATGAGTTATTTGTGTTTGTGTGAAAACTGAGATATCCATGGGGATGAACACCAGCATACGAGAGATACCGAAGGTGGCGCATCCTAGTGTAAAGTGGATACTCTGGTGAGGCTTGAGTATGTATGTGTGAAGGACGCTCGTTATGCGGACTCCTTGGGTGTAAATCCCTAAAATGATGAATGGTAAGATGTATGGATGAAGGATGCTCCCTTTTGCGGACTTCTTGGGTAAAAGTCCCTAAAATGATTTGAAATAAGGACGATTCTTATGCAAACTCCGTAGGTGTGAATCCCTAAACTTGACTAGGACAATTCCTATGCGGACTTATTGGGTGTGAATCCCTAAACTTGATGAGGATGATCCCTGTGCGGACTCCTTGGTTAAATCCCTAAACTTGATGATGAAGAAAATGGTTATGGGAATTTAGTCCCATGGGTTGAAAATCTCATAAAACCACGCTGTATATGTGGGATGTACAAGAGTGTCATCCAAGAATGATTACTTGGAAATGGCTGATCACCGTGATGCATTCATTCTTGTGTGTTGTACTATGCATTTTCCATGTCATTACATCATCATCATTTTGCGTATCATCATATCATCCTCATCTCCATATGCATTTATTTCATTATCATAATTGCATACTTCCATTTATGTGCTGTTTTATGTGCTTTATTGCCTTGAGTATTGAAGATAAATGTTTATATGGGTTGTGGTTGTATAAACTGATGTATATGGTATGACTGGTTATGTTATGTGATAGTATGAGATATAGGGTTGTGGTGACATACTGGGCCTCATAAGATCATGCCTGTTATGTGATGTTTGTTCAATAGGTTAAAGAGACGGATTGAGATGGAGGATGCATAGTAGAGTATGAGTTTTGTTTGCTGTTTCTGAGTTTAGTTGGATTGAATGTAATCGAATAATTATGTTTTGTTTCATTTTCTGGTTTGGGGTTGGACCTTGATGTAATATCAATTGATTTAAATGATAGGTTGATATATGTTATTGGCTTTCGCAAATTGTAATTCTTGTTTGATGATTGTGGTGGGTTGCTGAATTCAAGGGTTGTATTTAAAATTCACGTCTTGAGATCTTACAATATCTCGGATTTTGGGGCGTGACAACTCAAATATTGGATAAAACTTGGTTTGACATGATTTCGAAGTAATTTTTTTCAGGCTTTTCAATGGAACATAACAAATTTAGTTTGGGTCAATATTTACTGTCCATATCTCATATCCCGAATTCTTTATTCACGGAGTACTTCATTTGTGTGGTAGGTAATCCACATTAGGTTTTGTGAGTTCAACCTACCTGAACGTGATGTACATAATTGTACTCTAATAACCTAAGCATTGGCGTTATAAATTTTTTTTGGTCGTGTACATTCTTGTTGGTATAGGTTTTTTTTTTTATTATTATTATTATTGTGTGAAACTTCTTGGTTTAGGCATGAAGCTTTGTTAATGATAACAATATATAAAATGATAAAGAAGAAATGGGAAAAGGAGAAAGATAATCTGATTGAGCATCACTCGGGATTTTAGACTATAGAGTCTCACATTATCATTGCGAAAGGAAAGGAGTTTAAGCTCAATAGCACATTGTGTAGGAAAATATAATCTCGTTAACTAATTTATTATAACAACAACAATAAAATGCCTTATCTCAACTAGTTAGTCGATGGATAGAGATACTCTTAAGATGGGGATATCCTAGAAGGTATCTCCCGAGGCAAACTTTAAGATCTGGACTGTCCCCTCCACGACTTCCTAAATATAGATGAGCCACATAATATTGATGGTGATTTGTCTATCAAAGACTTTCTTAATGACCAAGAGGATTGGGATTGGAATAAATAAGACATCATCCTGGAAATATTTTGGGATCTCTTTTATGCTATTCCTGTCTTACGACCAATATTCCATTTCTTTGTAATACTGACACTGGTCGTAAATTCTCGATCAAATCAGTCTTATGTCTAATTAGAAAGAATATAGATCTTACAGCAGAACTCCCACAAGGAAAAGAAAATTGTGCATGGAATATTTCATGTCACCCAAGAATTCAACATTTCATATGGCTGCTTATCATGGACCGTATACTACTGCTACTAACCTTATCAAGAGGGACATCAATATTGACCCAAGAAATAAGATTTGCAATGATGACAATGAGACGATAGATCACATTGTGAGTAAATGCAGGTTCACCAAATGTGTTTGGGAAATTGCTAGATCCAACCATCTCTTCACACTTGGAGTTGACAAAACAGAAATATACAATTCAGAGACAATGAATAACACTATCTATTTCTATATTGCTTGGTGCCTTTGGTTGAACAGGAATGCCTGGGGTTTTTGGAGGTACTAAGTGCAGCCTCGAGGATATCATCTCTTTGGCTTGCAAACTTAACTCAAAGTTTTTCCATTCCAAGGCTGCCCCCCCATCATCATCCATATTGACGACTTCATATGCAGTTCGCGAGCTTCCCATGTCAAAAACTATCTACATTTGTTGGCACCCCCCCACAAATGTGATTTCATCCCCGTATTTACGGCTAAGGGATATGATTATTTTATGTGTACAGCATAATTTTATGGGTTTTCAACCTAGGAGGCACAATCCCCCCACTTATTTTTGATCATGGACAATAATTCGAGGTTCTCACTAATGCGAGTAGTCCCTTTGGGAATCATACATATTCACATCCAGCAGAAATGGTATAATCATGATTCACTATTTTCCAAGCCGCACCAATGTAACAATCCTTGGGAATCATCTTCCCACAACTCTGAGGGGCTCATCTAGCCATAAGTCATTCGAGGCATACCAAGAAAGGGC
This sequence comes from Pachysandra terminalis, assembly GCA_031762675.1. Lineage (NCBI taxonomy): Eukaryota > Viridiplantae > Streptophyta > Magnoliopsida > Buxales > Buxaceae > Pachysandra > Pachysandra terminalis. Next base: position 12,159 of record JAUPMG010222057.1, read on the forward strand.
TCTCTCTCAACTTGGGCTAAATAATAAAGTTCTCTCATAAGACAACAAGGGTCAATAAGTCCAATAATCTCATCTGACAGTCTAACTCAAGGTTATCACATGGGGTATTAGACTAAGCTATTACTGCAGGATGGTCCATATGCAACTCATAGTATTCAAGTCTTTTAATTAATGCATTCACACAATGCTTCACAGGCATATATTCAAACCAACAATCACATGAGCGCAGTCCCATGATCCTACTCTATAAGACACCATGGTACACAAAGCTACATATAATTAATCTATAGTTATCAAGTCAAATAGGAATGCAAGATGAGCATAAACCAAGTATGAAAATGAGACAATCCAAATGGAGCACACACATGCCCCATACTACACACTAGGCACATTTAAGCATCTAAGCATAGACTATTCATCAAAATAATGCACTTATGGTACATAGATCCTTATCTGAGAGTTCACATTTTCAAATCATGCAAGGAGGTAAGGCAATAATCACTTTTATAACCAAAATGAGGGTTAACACATCACAACCACTACCTTTAATACCCAAACATGTGTAAAATGATAGTAGAGAGCTCAAAGAAGGGCGTTGGGGTCACTTACACAAGTTTTTCACAAATTTTCTATTGCTCGGCCAATTCTAGAAAGGCTAACATTCGGATTGAGGGGGGTCATATTTTGCTTGGTAAGTCTACTGGCTCTGGAAACATGCCAAACATGTGAGGTTGGTCATTCTACGCGTGCCTATAACTAAATCTCTTCCATCGGACTAGAGGAGGCACTCAGCAACCTCTCGGCTCGCCAAAAATGGTAGAAGTGTGCCAAGTGGATTGGCACCTTGGGAACTGGTCCGAATGAGTCGATAGACCAAAAGTGATTCTGGTTCAACTCTAAGTATGGGTTCAACGAGGTCTTCCGCTCGCCGAACAGGGTCTCGGCGACAATTCCAGCGAATTGGAATTTGGTTTAAGATTCGGTGGACTCATTGGCTCGCCGAAACTCGGGACGGGGTATTTTCTGGGTATTTCAGGGTGAAATTTCACATGGAAGTTGCTAATCACCTAAGGGAGCTTTGAAATGGGTTTCTAGGTCAAGTGGATCACTCCAAACCATGTATATACTTGTTTCTCCCTAAATCCCAAACCCTAGAAACTGAAATCAAGTGAATCGGTCCACATGTGTTGTCAATAAGGGATGAGGTCTCAATAGCATGGGATTTGATCCCTAAAGCATGTAATCCAACTACCAAATTCATGGGGGAAGGAAGAACACAATCAATCACGATCTTTTCCCATGATTATAACATTGAAATATAATTGCATTGAAAGAAAACTCAACTTGGGTGTTACCCGGTTGCATCTGTGGTCCCCCCACCTTGCATTTGAAGACATTGAAGCTTCCTCCTCATCTTCTCCAAGAGCTCCACAAGGATGAGAAAGAGATGAGAAAGAGAGAAATGAGACTTAGGTTTCTATTTAAAGGCTCTAAGGGAAAAACTTGTAATATAAAATGGCTACAGGGGCAAAACTGGGTTTCTAGATCTATTTTTATAAAATTGATCACATAATCAATTACTGAGGTTGTAAAATAGATCTAGAAACCCAGTTTTGCTAATTGATCACATAATCACATAATTGAGTGGGACACGTTGATTACATAACATTCTAGAAGCACAACTCCACTTAAGCCATCTTGCTCAATAGTCAATTCTATGTGCAACATTTTCATCACTAGCCCCCTCTCTATTGATAATGATCCAAGATACTGAAATTGATTGCTTTTAAGTAACGTTTCATTACCAAAAAAAAAAAGAATCTCTTGATTCTCAATATTTTAGATCTTATGATATGGTCCACCAAAACCATATCATTTGCAAGTAGCATACACTATGGAACCTCCTCTTAAATATGAGTAGGTAGTTCATCCAAAATTGATGCAAAAGGATATGAATTCATAACTAACCCTTAATGTAGTCCTATTATTATTGAGAAATCATTTGTCACTCTACCCACCACTCTTGGCCTAGGTAGCGTTCTCTCACACCTTTAATGACCATAATATATCTGATTGGTGCTCTTCTACCTAAAACCCACCATATTAACTCTATAAGTACTCTATAATTCTCTAGATTAGTAAAAATCATAGGAAGGTCTCTCCCCTCCTCTAATTTTCTTCACTAATTGTCTTAAGTAAAATGGTTGTCATAATGGTGTACTGTCACGCCCCAAATCCGAGATATAGGATCTCGAGGATTCCAAGGGAATAACCTTCGGATCCACCACGTGGACACGAATAATCAACCACAATACTTAACCAACATCCTGGTTAATCAGAGTCTAAAGATCATAATCAGCGGAAGTCTCAATTTAAAATCAAATTGTAGCTCAACTGAAGTCTGTTAAGCTAACCACCCGCATAAACGAAATAAAATATAATCTGTTACAAGTTCACGCCCACTAAAAGTCAAAACCAAACTCATAAAATTCAATATAAAGTATAATCCATCAAAGTCAATCATGATCTGAAACAAGAGAAATCTCCTCTCCAAGTCGGCAGTCAATCAAACTGATTAGCTGTTTCATTTTAAGGGTCAGCCTAAGCCTTGTAGAGAAAGCCAACGAAATTACAATAATTATCTTCATGTATACATAACAATACAGTTAATTCATGCAAATTCAAACATCAAGTAATACCACAGTTAAATGTATTAGCATACTCATCATCATACTAAATCTCACATATTAAATAGATATATCACATTCAATATGGCAACTTCATTACACTTTGAAAACCATATAAGCAATCAACTCATTTCATATCAATTGTTCACATGGTCCCACCATGATAAATCATAGGGCACACATGATCCCATCATGCATTCCAGCTCAATCCTCATAGTCCCACTATGTCAAAATATAACCCACATGATCCCATCATGTTCTACACTTAATCTACATAGTCCCACTATGCTACAACAAACATCCACATAGTCCCACCATGTAACACAAGCAAACAAGTATCACATAACAAACACATAGTCCCACTATGTTCACAAACAACCACATGGTCCCACCATGCTATGACCAATAACTTCATGGTCTCACCATGCCAAACAAATACGGCTCAAACACAAGCACACCACAAGTACAAACAATCAACATGTAGAGACTCACAAACATGTGCAATGCAATGCAGGTGGTATGATGCAATTATGAAATGAGGATGATGTGCAATGCAATGCGGGGGTAATTAGGCCTAGCCCAATTACATGCTCAATCAATCTCACGACCATTCAACCCATTCTTTAAGGGACTTGCACCCACGGTAGAATGGCCATTCCAATTCTTTAAAGGACTTGCACCCACAGTAGAATACATTAGTAGACCAACCATTCTTTTAGGGACTTTCACCCACGGTGGAAACACACCTGTACCATTCGTTTAGGGATTTTTTCCCACGGTGGAAACACACCTGTACCATTCCTTTAGGGACTTTCGCCCACGGTGGAAACACACCTGTACACAGTAACTTTCCTTTAAGGACTTTCACCCATGGTGGAAATACACCTGTACATAGTATCATTCCTTTAAGGATTTTCACCAATGGTGGAAATACACCTGTACAAAGTATCATTCCTTTAAGGACTTTCACCCACGGTGGAAATACACCTGTACACGAACATAATCCAAACCATACAATCCATACAACATAAACAATCATTCATAAATTGTGGATACTCCCAGTACCCTCATGCATCATACAAATTATCGTTAGAACCAAGCACAAGTCAGAACAGTGAATGCTACAACAAGCACTCAAACCACTCAATTTCCTATGCAAACATTTCTAACCATTCCAATCCTACCTTGTAGTCAATTATCTATATCTAACTCATTAAAGTTAAAATCTCCTTATATCTCATCCAGGACTGCCCTATTTTCCTGAATTTTAGACCTTCTCATACACTTTTTAATTTTCGACCATAACCACATCTTTTGCACACAAATCAACCTCATAGACATGTGTACAACACCCCAAGGGGACTTTCCCCTTAATTTGACCTCATTTTGGGCTCGGTAGATCCTCGGTATCTGCCGAGGTTCCTACTGATCTACCGAGCCTCGGTAGATTGTCTCGAGAGCATGTAATTTGTTGGGATTTTTGGTAGATACCTCGGCATCTGCCGAGAGTCCTACCGAATGTGAAATTCAGCCCAGATATGGGTTTTTCTCCTAGGGATTCGTGCCCATAACCTCAAATACCTATTTTTATAGTTCTAAACCTCAAATATCAACTTCTAATAATTATACAAGTGATCAAGACCTAACACATCAAAATTGAATTTATGCAAACAGATCTACACTACACAATCAATCACATACTAGCTTAAATCTCAGAAATCATAATTAAATCCTATGAACATGTAAGATCATCATGATTGCAACCACTTAGATTTAAACATGCTAATCAAACAAACAACCAATCATGATATTCATTCAACTCTCATTCTATAAGATTACTAATCAAATCATGCTTCAAATAAAGAGATCATGCATTCAAGACTATATCTGTAGTATTGCTATGATCCATGAACATGATTACTGTAAAAACGATGGAAATTCCTATCTTTTTCCTTCTTAGATCTGATCCCTGCAACTTTTTCAGCACTAAGTGATCAACAAGTTCCCTTTGCCTCATTCTTCTTCCTGTTTCTTCAAAAACCCAGATTTCCTTCTTCTCCTTCGTTTTTTTGGTCGTGTGAATCCCAAAGACCAATTCTCTCTCTTCTCTCTCTTGTTTGATCGTGTGAAGCTAGAGACATACTCTCTAGTTTGAAAGTTATTTGGGTTAGTAGATGAAATCCATTATCCCACCTTTAATTCAAATAATCTAGTAAAAGACTTAATTACCCTTACCTTGGCCCAATGGGCTTATTCGGCCAGCCCATAGTTCTTTTTGTGTTCATTGAGTAGGGTCCAAGCTCAGTCCACCTAATTCACAGAAATTACACAATTTAATACCATATCCTCAAATTAACATAAAGGTCCAATCCAACCCCTCTTATATCAATTAAATCCTAAAGTTTAAAGTATGATTAACTATCATTTAAAAGTTTAAAGTATGATTAACTACCATTTAATCATCGAATTAGATGGTAGGGTCAGGTTCATTACATGTACCTCCCTGGTATAAGCCCAAACTAATTTTAACCCTGGGGTAATTCTTTTTAACCTTTACTCTATTACTCTTTTCATAATTTAATGGTATGACATAAGCTTAATTTTGACATAAGCTTAATTTCTCTAATCACTCCAAATTTGAAACATAACTTCCTTAAAGAGTATATAAGTGATTAAAACAAGAAATTATAACATATCAAGTGGATCAAATCTCGTTATAATTCCTACACAACAATGATATAAAAATTCAAGTGAAAAGCATGTAATTCATCCCCCACACATTCCAATACACCCTTTTGAATCCAAATCACATATAACGAATATGAATCAAAAAGCAATTATAAACATCCTAACATCATCATAAACAATCCATCATGATTCTAAACATGTTTTATCATATTTTTTATTAAACTAACATCCTAATACAATGTAGATGTAGTAGAACATATGTTAAATCATACAATATTCCCTTCAGGAACACTAGATCCTTAAAACATTCCTAGGACACCTAAACATCATTTATACTTTTAGAACAATAGTACTTACCTTTATTCTTGTAGAAATTCTTCAAAAACTGCTAGAATCCTTCTTCTCCTTCTCCTTCTTCACTTCTCTTCTACAACAACACCCACCAACTCAACCTTCACTTTTAGATCTGATCGCACAACTCAACCCAATGGATGTGGAAGGATCCTTTAGAGACATTCCATAATCGAGAGTTGCCACAACGTAGGAGGGAGAGGTGGAGTTGTGTGTGTAGAGACCCAGATCTGGAAATTATAATATTGTTGAGTAATTAGTGGAGTTAAAGGATGAGAATAATTAAATAGAAGTTTATGGAAATTAATGGGTAATTTTTCTGGATTTAATAATGTAATTTCTTAAGTTAAATAGAGCATTGGGGTTCCATTAATAATCAAAGTCTAGAATTGAGTTCAACTTGTAATTAATGGATAGTTTGAGGGAGTGTAGTGTAATTAATTAAGTTTAATTTGTGGGAATTAAGAATAGTCGTATGAAGCATTAATTAGAAGGCAAGGCTAGCTTGATAATTTCAATGGGATTTAAGATTAATTAGAATAGAAAAGGAGAGTTTCTAAATTAGAGTTGGATTGGGATTAGATGGAATTGAGACTGGTTAGAATAGGTTTTGAAGGTTTCTAATTGGATAAGGAGTAGGAATAGAAGGAAATTGGAAAAGCAATAAAAGAGAGCTTCTGGAGGGGATCGTGGACAACAAGAAATTAAGGCTTTTGAGAGAAAACAAAGAGATTTGAAATTGAGAAAGTGAAAGAAGAGAGGTTGCGGCTTGATCTGGAAATAGAAGAGGAAGAAGAGCATAGAATTATAGTTCATCAAATCATCGGATCAAGCGTAGGATGTAAGTTGCATTTCCAGTATAGTTCTCTTGGGATTTCGTGGTTGTTTATATGTGATTACATGTTTTTGTTATGAACCAAACCGGAAAATTACAATTCTAAAATTTTCAAGCTTTATTCCGGACTCTCACCCTATATTGCTATGGAGTGGAAACAATAGTCAAAACATAAGCGGAAGAATATAAGTCCTAGTAAGATATAAGTAACGTAAATATAAAATCAAACTATTACAATTACAAAGGGAAAGTAATCTCTATAATTCTTTTTACATCTAATCCGGGTTCAATACCCATTTCCAGCCATCTCTCTCTTTTTTCGTGACCAAGCTCATCAAACCAGAAGATCCTCCAAGACTTCAATCTTCTTAGCTGCCATCTCGACTAAAGATCCTGAAAGTTGTTTGCCAAAAAGCATGAGCTACACATAGCCAGTAAGAAATCGAGTCCAATATAATCTACGATCGAAGTAGGGCCAAGGCCACTTTTCAATGATATTCAACAATAGTAAACATATGAATGGAGTAACATAAATTTAGGATTGCTATACAACAACAATTAATATGTGAACAAAGGGATGTGGATTAATGATGCATACCAGCAATAGTAAATAAGTGAGTGATATAACATGAATCGAAGATGCAATTTAACAACTGTATTTATGTAAATAAAATGATATAAATCAAGGATGCAAAATGTCGAGTATGATCATGAGGATGCTAACAGATCAATTATAATAGATTTCTTGCAATAGTATATAAAGCAAATGCAAGGATACAATAATGACATAAGATGCAATAAATAGTAGGCCGAACCAAAGTCATGGATACCATCCACAAAATGCTGATAACACTGATCAATACTAATAATAAGACCAAGGCTCAGGCAATGCATCATGGATCCCATCTACAGACTGCTAAGAGCACTATCCAGATACTGACAACCCAAGGTAGAATGCAACCATCTTTCCTTTGAGAGAATATATACAACCCAGGGTAGGAAACATACCATACTTCCTTTGAGGGAATATATACAACCCAAGGTAGGAAACATACCATCACAAGCCCAATCAACAGACCAACCACTTGTGTTACTCACAACACTAGGATTACAAGTATATACTTCATGCATCATTCACAATATTGTATCAATCAGGAATCACACATAGGCCTTATATACAAATACTATCATTCACACAATAGTAAAAAAACTACACTCGTATTACTCGCAAATTTCAAATAACAAAACCCATATCATAATACAAACACTCAATATTGTCACATAGAGTCAATTATAGGTTGTAATGCAAAATCAGGTCAAATAGACATACTTGAGGTAAGGGATTAGTTCTAAGATACATTTACTAATACTCGGGTCCTAACGAAGTAACTACCATAAATAATGATATTCCAAGGAAACTAGCACCATAATTACTCTAATTAGGTCAATATATACTTGTGTGTGAAGTTTCAGTCGAAGGGACAATTCTGGGTGGCTCGGCGCATCTTTCGGCGCACCTAAGTCAGCCTCGGCGCACCCAAAAGGTTTCGACGGACTTTTCAGGGACCATGAAATCCCCAGAATCCTCGGCACACTGCTCGGCGTACTCCTCAGCGTGCCGAGCATAATTTATGGGTTGACACCCCTACACTAAAATGGTCATAATTCGGTGTGTACAAGTCGGATTTGCCTCAAATTTGTTTTGTTGGATTCCTAACAAACAGTGGAATCCAACAATACTAAATTCGAAACATTCTGATCTCAGAGAACCTCTCAAGAAGCTGATAAAATCACAAGAAGATTCTGGGTTGTTTTGCGAACAGTTCGACGCACCGAGAAGGTCGCTAAACCTTAGATCTGATTGTTTTTGGTGGTTTTTAGTCTCATACAACACTATAAAATAAAAAATACAGTAGGTTAACATGCTCAAAATATAATTTCACATACGAATCAACCATTTTCAAAGGTTTTAATCACAACGGAGATGGAAGATGATACAAATCAAAGAAGGTGTCTTTGAGCAACTAAATCATTCAAAGAGGATATTAAACTAGATTTATTACCTTGAGAAGATGGAAGATGATTCAAATCAAGCAAACCAAGCTTCAAGCACTCCTCCATGCTCCAAGGTTTCTCCTTCTTCAAGCAAAACTTCAAGTCTAGGGCACACAAGTTTTCTCCTAAGCAAAGAGACAACTAAAGAGAAATCCTTACCTCATGTGTTAGGGTTCAATGAGTTGTCTCAAGGGGAGCGCTTGATCCCAAACCAAAACATATCTAACCATTGGATGAGAGGCATGTGTAGGAGTTTCTAGAACCCTCCACACACCATGTTTCTCAAACAAATCTAAACCCTTGAATCAAAAGTAAAGCATATAAACCACACAAACACAAAAGCAAAAAGCATTCAAACCACTAGTCACAATTAAAATGGGTCCTGCTATGGTGTGTAATGCCCAATAAATATAGTGATCCACAACCAATTGCAAGGCATGATTAACCCAGTGGTTAATCCAAGTAAAGGGAAACAAACATCATGATGGTTAACTAATTCAAGCATACACAATTAAAAAGTTCAGGCCGTTACATCCTACCCTCCTTAAAGAGATTTCGTCCTCGAAATTAAACTAAGTGATTTATTGAGTTCGGTCTCTAATCTAATTGGTCAATGCTTTTATTTAAAACTAATGGCAGATTAAACTAACCAAGATTTTTATTAACAACACAAGCAAGCATTAAAGTAAAACACTGGACTACAACTCGTCTATTACACCGCAAGAAGGAAACTAAGACATGCCACACACATTACATCTAAAAAAAAATTAAAACGCTTTATGTAAAAACTTTTGGATTTCAAAAAGAAAAACATTCAAAAACAACACATCGAAAGAAGACATCTTAGGGTATCTGAAGGGAAATCATCAAGATTATCTAAGGAAAACCCTCAGGAGGCGAAGGTGGTGGAGGCATGATGGCTAAGGAAGGGAATGACATCGCTAGCCTTGCCACAACTAAAAAGGTTCTGGAAAGCTAAAAGTTTGAAATCAAAATCATGTATTCAAAATTCTAGTGATACAAAAATGAAACAAAAGGAAGTTCATTAACATCAACAAGCATTACAAAGAGGGAAAACATTCAACCGACATACGCTGGAAAGAAAAGCTGAAACATACATCAAATAAACACTGCTTGTAAAGATAGAAAGAAACAATGGTTACACTGAAAGGAAAAGGACTAATAGTCACGTAAATAAAATAATTGGCGACATAAGTAACACATAAAGTAGTAAAATGCAATAATAAAAAAAAGCGTAGTAAAATATTAGTAGGAAAAACTTATTTTCATCGAGGGAAAAGGGTGCAGTAAAAGGTTGATAGTATATATGTGTAGATATTAGTGATCTGCGTATCGAAATCACAAAAATATATATAAAATACACAGTGTGGTTACAAATGTTGTTGAGAAGATGCATGGTGGACGACAAAATCAATGAAATGTTGACGAATACATACAAATACAAAATAGTAATCATGAAAATACAAACGGTGTCAAATAAATAATAACTATTTAAAGAGTTCCAAGGGCGAGAAAAGAATGAGACTAAATGAATGTGCTTAATTCTAAGTACACAAAATAAAACAACACAAAACTTATGAACATCAATAATCATTACATATAAGAAGCATATCGCATGATTACACTGAAAAGGGAGGGGCCAGTACAAGCTACCCAATAAGCACACATATGTTACGCGAGAAAAATAAAGTTTAACAAATTGCGAGAAGAAAACCCAAAAACATGCGGAAAGGGAAACACTACAACCGTAAAGCAATTAAAACATCTAGGGAATGCCCTCGGAAAGAGGAGGTCACCAAGAAGAGCGAAGATAAAATTTTAAAATTACAACACTCATTAAAATATAAGAAGCCAAGATATCACTTCAAACCATCCAAAACAAAGATTTAAAGATTGATTAAATGAACACAGAGATTCATCAGGATATGGGTCTCGGTCCGGATCTGGCAAAAATAGTGACTTCTTCAGACTTTGATCCAATTAGTAACTTGGTGTGATTATATAAAATGTTATATGCATAATAAAATGAAGTGACTAAATACTTGCATATTATTATTCTCTTTATTTAAATATAATCGAATTCTTACCAAATTCTCAAATTTTTCAGTCCAATGTATTTGCAACTACATTGACCTTAAAATTGAAATTTTGTTAGTATTAGAGTTCTAAGTATTTTAAATAATTTCAATCAGCAAAACATAATGTCACGCCCCGAACCCGTAATCCTGATCCCTAGGTGGGATGACACGAATCACGAGACGCGACCTTCGGGATCCATTTCTGGACCGCAGATTAGCATATCATAACCAAAGATAAGATGAAATAAACTAACTTTATTCATTCAACAGAGTGTGGAAGCAAATACTAAAAACCAATAAATAAAATCCAACTACTAGCACTCAGCTGGGCCATTATTACATCAATCCCAAAATTCAATAAATAAAACATTTGGTCTGTAAACAAAATAAAGTAACAAATAAAAG